>WNYA01000169.1:39363-118044 GCA_019512145.1 Engystomops pustulosus | reverse complement strand
ATGGCGTCTCCTCCTCTGTGTGACTGATGTATAGGTTATGATGTAATATCAGGATACAGATCTGTAAGTAGGAGGACACATCCTTGTCTTGAGCGGCTCTGAGTGTCCACATCATAGTTACACTGTCTGTGGTTATTCAGTCAATTTTATTAGACTTCACTAACCATGAGTGTTCCGATAAAGATGTCCCACTACGGCAAACATCTCCGCTCCGCCAGTGCCTCTCAGTAGATCCAGGACGCCGTCCACCTGGTTCACCATGCTTACTATGGTGTCCACCAGAAAATGGCCAGGGACTACGGAAAACATCTCAGCTCCTCTGGTGCCTCTCAGTAGATCCAGGACGCAGTCCACCTGGTTCACCATACTTACCATGGTCTCTACCAGAAAACGGCCAGAGACTACGGCAAACATCTCCGCTCCGCCAGTGCCTCTCAGTAGGTAGATAGATATCCCCTCATGTGCCCATTCATTAATTTAACGCAGTGCATGTCTAACCCGTGTATAAGACCCAACCCCTTCACGTACCCAGCCATATATATATGTGCCTGCATGGCACTCATAATATGTATCCCCTGAACTTTCCCAAATCAGTATCTAGAGAGCGCCTGCATTGCCACTCATAGTTATAGCCCCTTCATGTTCCACTCAGTAATATAGATCGCACTTTCACATTCCCACGTCAGTATATAAGCGCCCTGCTGGGCCCCCTCAGTATATAATAGCCCCTGCAACCCTAACACTCAGTAATAAATAGAGCCTGCATGTGTCTACGTCAGATAGGATAGCCCTGCACTTGCCCGCTCATTTATAGATAGCCTTGCACTGCCCACTCAGATATAGAGACGCCCCTGCCCTGTGCAACTCATATATACTGTCCTGCATTTTTCCACTCAGTATATTATCGCCCCTCTGTGTCCTCAGTTTATAGCTTTCCCCTGCATGTGTCCACTCATTATATAGACAGCCACTGCATGTGCCAACTCATTAGAGATAGGCCCCTGCACGGGGCCCAATCACTGTGTAACTCCAGTCTGATAGGTTACTTACACAAGTTTTGTCCCTGTACCAACACAGAACCGGATAATAACCAGAGCAGACTTAGATCGGAGAAATTCTGACTGAGTAGCCTAGCTCAGAGAGAGGAGAGGAGGAATAGAGGTTCCTATCATGGTCCCGTCAGCTGTCACGCAGATACTGGATCAGGTTGGGATGTAACTGGTAATATATCGTCTCCTCCTCTTGTGTTGTGTCATCTATTTTATATGTAATTTTAGGATAAGATCTGTACGTAGTATTACACATCCTTGTCTTTAGTCGGCTCTGAGTGTCCACGATCATATTACACTGTCCTTTGGTTTATTCAGTCATTTTATTAGACTTCACTAACCATTAGTGTTCCGTATAAAGGGATGTTCCCATTCCTTAAGTCGCTCACCCTTATCTCGTAACTTCACGCTGGCACCCCTGGGAGATGAATGGGGTCCTTGTCAGGACAATGTTCTGGTGGACAAGTCTGTTAATACATCCCCAACTTCTCCAAGATTATCCGGGGGGACGGGTGGACATGAATGCCCTTGTTCTCCATACTTCCTATGATCGCCCTTGTCAACTTGCCCACTCAGAGATAGACAACCCCTGCATGTGCCCACTCAGTATATAGCTGTCCCCTGCATGTGTCCACTCATATATAGATAGCCCCTGCATTTTACCACGCCAGTTTATTCTGTCCCCTGCAATGTGTCCACTCAGTATATAGACAGCCCCTCATGTGCCAACTCGTATAGAGATAGCCCCTGCCCTTGCCCAATCAATGTGTAACATCCAGGCTGATAGGTACTCTTAACAAGTTTTGTTCCCTGGACCAACACAGATAACGGGATAAGAACCAGGAGTCGAACTGGAGATCCCGGAGAACATTCTGAGCTGACCTGAGGCTCAGAGAGAGGAGAGGAGGAGAGGAGTCCTCAAGTGTCCGCTTCATCTTCCTGCAGATCTGGATCCAGTTGGGATGTGACTGGTATAAATGGCGTCTCCCTCTGGTTATGTATAGGTTTGATTTATTTTAGATACATATCTGTAAGTAGGAGGACAACATCCTTGTCTTGAGCGGCTGCTGATTTCCCACTCATGTTACCCTGTCTGTTGATTCGAGATCACTTTTATTAGCTTCACTACCCATAGTGTTCCGATAAAGATGTCCCATTCCTGAAGTCCTCCACTCTTCGGCACTCACGCTGGAAACCCCCTGGGGAGATGAATGGGGTCTTGTCAGACAATGTTCTGGTGGACAAGGCGGTTATACATCCCCAACATTCTCCAGAGATTATCCGGGGGGGACGGGGGGACATGAATGCCCTGGTTCTCCATACTTACTATGGTCTCCACCAGAGACTACGGCAAACATCTCCGCTCCGCCAGTGCCTCTCAGTAGATCCAGGAACGCCGTCCACTTGTTCAACCATTCTTACTATGGTTGTCACCATAAAAATTGACAGGGACTACTGAAAACATCTCAGCTCCTCTGGTGACTCTCAGTGATCCCAGTACGGCAGTCCACCTGGTTCACATACTACCATGGTCTCTACCAGAAAACGGCCAGAGACTACGGCAAACATCTCAGCTCCGCCAGTGCCTCTTGGTAGATCCAGGACGCCGTCCACCTGGTTCACCATACTTACCATGGTCTCTACCAGAAAACGACCAGAGACTACGGCAAACATCTCAGCTGCGCCAGTGCCTCTTGGTAGATCCGTGCACTGGGATGGGGGGACATGGAGACTTGTGCCTCTATCCGTTATGGAGCTTTCTATATGCAGAGATCCACAGGCTCCACAAATGGTTGGAAGCTGCAAAGATGGTGGGAAGAGTCTTTTTATGTTACAGCATTTACCCTTCACTAGAAAGAAAAGAATAAACCCTGAGAAACAGCCCTAGTCCATGTCATCGTGTTTTACCCCAGGCACCATGTTTCTCCATCCTGCCAAAAAACATGAGCTCAATCCCACCAGAAAACCAGTGTGTGACCAATGAGACTATGGCCCTCACCACCACAGGAAGATGTGATGGCTGATACCTGGTGCAGGGTCAGAAGGGGTCGGGATGTCTGAATATAATACTATCACAGCTTGTGGAGGATAGATTCTTAGGATGGGATGTTAATCTGGGTGATCTTTTTGACTGCCTTATTTGTTAGCATGGAGCCATCCGTAGGTAGGCGGAGCGCGGCCATGACGATAAGATGACGTGGGGAGGAGAAGGCGGGAGGAGTTTTGGGGGGTTGGAGAATAGGTTTATTTGATTTTACTTTGGGGGGAGGAGCTAATGGGGGTTTTAAGGGGTGACAGGAAGGGCCAGCCATCTTTGGTGGCCGAGCAAAATTGTCACACCCACCCTCCCCATTAGATGTTTTGTATTAGGGTCACATTATGCGTTCACCGGGGAGGAGGGATACAATTAGTTGTAGATCCTCTTGTTTAGGGCGGTCTAGGGAGATTAGGATGCTTCTTGTAAAGGTGGGCGGGTACTTGGCAACAGTTATCCGGTAAGAAGGTAAATTGGTGGTGATGATTTTGGTCATGTCCGGCTTTACTAATAAAAGTTCTTCATAGATTGCTTGAGAGGGAGAATCTCAGCAGTTGGTTTGGTTATATGTTTGGTTGGTAGCCACATTCTGCTCTCGCCAGGAGGTTAGTGGCTTGTGGATATGGTAGTTGTGGTTTTTGCACGCTGAGCGTGATTTTGAGCAGTATTTACAACTGGTTGGTAGTGATGCCGGACTTAGGTGTTACTTATTAATTCTAAAAGTGATCCAGCTTTGTTGTCAAGTACGCGACCTCTTAATTCAATAAAATGTCATGTATGTTATTATGTTTTAATAGAGTTTATGTTTTACAGATTGTTACAAGATTTGAATAAAGCTGAGACCAGCACTTTTCCAACACAACTTTTTTGGTGTTTTATTTAGTTAGTGTATGGTAGGAAGGCCTTTTGCTTAGTAGTTATCCCCCTCCTTCCTCTCAGCTCAGCCCTGCCCCGGTCATGGTTGGAATAGTGCTGGCAGCAGTAAGAGGACGATGTGTCTCCCCAGCATGGGGGAACAGCACATGACACTGCTGCAGGAGCCCCTGGCTCTGACCTCTGACCTGCACCCCTCTACTCAGATGTCCTCAAACTCCTAATTGTGTGAAGTCCTGTTGTCTTTCAGTGGATGGTTTGGGCCTCCACAGGTCTCCGAGGATCCTTGGGCCAGAAGTGGCCGCACAAACCACCATTACTGTAATTCACCATTGGTGAGAGGGGCGGGATTCTTGGGATGAGATGTTGCTGTAGATATTAATTCTGTCTATATCTTTGTAGCAGCATAACCAACCCGTTGTGACGGTGATAAGACCTCAGAGGATACAGATGTCCCCTATATCCTAATCCAGCAGCGGGGGGCAGCACATCACATTGCTGCAGGACCCCCTCAGTCTCCGCTGTGAGGTTCAGGTCCCCAGGGAAACATCACCAGGTCCATCACATCTACAAGAAGAGTCATCAGGTGTCGGGTGATGATCAGGCGTCGGGTGATGATCAGGTGTTTGTGCATATGTACAGTAGGGGAGTCAGATGCTGAGTCCTGGGGCCGTGTATACAACAGAGATGACAAGCCTCAGGGATCATGGGAGATGTCAGTCTACACCAGGCTGGAGACATCACTATATACAGAATAATATAAAGTAATATCATGTAATATCATAAACCCAACCAAACTCATAAATCTCTCTCACCCTAGATATTCTGAGATTAGGACAATCGGCGCAGGACCTTATGTTCTGCCCTCGTGGATTGGTGGCACCACCTTGATTACATGTCACCTGCTCGGGCTCCTCCAGCTATAGTGGTTATTGCTGAGGGTTAATGTCATTGATGTTACTCAGACACTGGACCTATGACCCAGGTGTTATAGGCCAGCACCATGACCAACAAGCACAGGGGTCCCAATAGGCCGAAGGAGAGAACTGGGCTCCTCCAATGTGAACGGAAACTGGTTGATCCAGCACCAGAAAATTGTGCTCTCTACACAAGAGCTTACAATCTATGAGGAGAGGACAGAGGAGGTGACAGTGCTTGTACAATGGTNNCCAGGAGCTTACAATCTATGAGGAGGGGACACAGGAGGTGACAGTGCTTTTTACAATGGTCACGAGTAGCTTACCATCTATGAGGAGTGGACACAGGAAAGTAGGTGGCAGTGCTTTGTACAATGGTCTCAAGAGCTTCGGTCATCTTTGGGAGGAGGACCCAGGAGGTGGTAGTGTTTGTACAATGGCGTAAACAGGAGCTTACAATCTATGAGGAGGGGACACGGAGAAGTTGACAGTTGGCTGTTGTACAATTTGTCACAGGAGCTTACAATCTATGAGAGGAGACCACAGGGAGTGGTTGACAGCGCTGTGTACAATGTTTACAGAAAGACTTACAATCTATAAGGCGGAGGACACAGAGGGGTTGACAGTGCATTGTACAATGGTTTACATGAGTCTTACAATCTATGGAGGGCGGAGGAGGGACCCAGGGGTGACAGTGGCTGTACATGACTGTCACAGGGAGCTTACAATCTGTGAGGAGGTAGGGACCAGTAGGGAATGAAAGTGCTTGTGACAAGTGGCTACCGGTCACAAGGCGTTACAATCCTATGAGAGAGGAGAGGAGTCCAGGAGGGGGTTGAAGCTGTGCTTGTGATCATGGTAACAGGAGCGTTTACTTCTATGAGGAGTGAGGACACAGGAGGTGACAGTTTCTTGTAACTAGTTGGTCCAAAGTTTACAATCTATGAGGAAGAGGAGCCCACAGACGTGGACATGCTTGTACAATGGTGCAAAGAGCTTACAATCTATAAGGAGAGGGGACACAGTGGACCAGGCTTTTACAATGATCACAGGAGCGTTACATCTATGATGAGTTAGGGGGAGCACAGGAGTGTGACATGGCTTGAACATGGTCACAGGGAGGAGCTTTACAATCGTATAAGATAGGGACCAGGGAGTGACAGTGCTTGTACAATGGCTCGGAACTAGCTTACAATGCTCGTGAAGGGGGAGTGAGGGGAGCAGCATGAGGTGACCCAGTGCTGTACAATGGTGACAGAAGGCTTTGCAATCATATTAGTAGGTATGGGACAGGTAGTTTGACAGGGGCTGGCTTGATACAATGTTCACAAGGACTTACATCTATGAGGAGGAGGACACATGGAGGTGACAGTGCTTTTACAATGGTGCACAGGATCTTAACAATCATATGGGAGCGGGAACATGCAGTCGGTGACAGTGCTGTTGTAACAATGGTCACAGGTGAGCTGGTACTATCTAATGAGAATGAGGAAGGGCACAGGAGGTGACAGTTGCTTGTACAATGTCACGAGTTGAGCTTACCATCTATGATGAGGAGGACCAGGAGGGTGACGGGTGCTTTACTATGGTCACAAAAGTTTACAATCTATATGAGGGGGAGTGACCACAGAAAGAGGACAGCGGAGGTGACAGTTGCTTGTACAGATGGGTCGACAGAGACTTACAATCTATAGGCTTAGGAGGGGACACAGTATGACAGTGCTTGTACAGATAGATCACAGGAGCGGTAAATCTATGAGATGGATGGGACACGGATGTACAGTGCTTGTACATGGTCCAGGAGCTACAATCTATGAGAGGGGGCAGCAGGATTTACAGTGCTGTACAATGTTCACAAGAGCTTACAATCTAGAGGAGGGGGACACAGGAGGTGACATGCTTGTGACAAATGGTACAGAAGAAGCTTAGCAAATCTATGATGAGGAGGGGAGTAGTGAGGTGGTACCGAGTGCTTGTACAATGGGTCACAGGAGGCTTACATCTATATGAAGGATTACAACAGGAGGTGACAGTGCTTGTAACATGGCACGGAGCTTACAATCTATGAGGACAGGGGGACACAGGATGTGACGTTGCTGTGTACCAGGTCACATGAGCTTACTATTAAGAGAGGAGGGGGCACAGGAGTTGACATTGCTTGTCAATGATGCACTTGAGCTTACAATCTAGAGGAAGGAGGGGACACATTAGGTGACGTGCTGTACAATGTCACGAGGACTGACAATCTATAAGGAGGGACACAGGAGGTGCACAGTGCTTGTACAATGTCACAGAGCTTACAGAATCCATGAGGATGAGGGACACAGGAGGTGAGGCAGTGCTTTTACAAGTGGTGGCACAAGAGCTTACATCTATGAGGAGGTAGGGGAACACATGAGGGTGGACAGTGCTTTAACAATGGGGGTCAACAGGGCGAGTACAATCTATGAGGAGGGAGAGACAGTAGGAGGTGACTGGCTTGGTACATGGTCACAAGAGCTTACCATCATGATGAGGAGGAGAAAACAGGATGTGACAGTGCTTGTACAATGGTGACAGTAGCTTATCAATCTATGAGGAGGAGGGGAACCCAGGCGGTGACAGTGTTTGACAATGGTCCACAGTAATCATTACAATCTATAATACAGGAGGAGACCAGGAGGTGACAGTGCTTGTACAAATTGGTGACATGAGCTTCCATCTATGAGTAGGAGGGTACACAGGAGGTGACAGTGCTTGTACAATGTCGGACCGGTGATTACAATCTATGCTAGGAGGAGATCTAGAGGTGGAGCAGTGCTTGTACCAGTGGTTGTCACAAGAGCTTACAATCTATGAGGGAGGGGGTAGCACAGGGGGAGGGACAGTGCTTGTACAGATGGTCCAAGAGCTTACATCTATTAGGGATGAGAAATCAGGAGGGACATGCTTGTACAAGTGTGACAGGAGGATTACAATCTGAGGTTCCGCGCCTATGGGGGACACGAGGGAGGGGGAGAGTGCTTGTAGCCATGGTCACAGGAGCTTACAATCTAGGTGAGAGATGAGGACACAGGAGGTGACGTGCTTGTAACAATGGGTTGACGAGTAGGTAGTTACAATCTTGAGGGGATGAGGGACAGGCAAGAAGTGACAGTGCTTGTACAGATGGGGACGATGAGGCTTCCCATCTATGGGGGGACAGGAGGGGACACATGAGGTGACGTGCTTGGTAGCAATTGGTCACAGGAGGCTTACAATCAATATAAGGAGGAAGGTTAGACCGGGTGGTGAGAGTGCTGGTACAATGTGCACAGGAGCTTACGATCTATTAGCAGGAGGAGGCACAGGAGGTGACGTGCCATTACAGGGGGATGGTCCACAGGATCTTACATCTATGAGGAAGGGTAGGTGGGTCAGGAGGTTAACAGTGGGGGGCTTAGTACATTTGTCCAAGATCTTACTCTATGAGAGGAGGGTACCCAGGTGGTGACAGTGCTTGTCAATTTGTCACAGAGCTTAGGGCAGATCGGTATGAGGAGGAGGACTCAGGTGACAGTGCTTGTACTATGTAATTTTTATTATGTCTTGTGTGTTTGACAAAGGCCTGTGACAGGCCAAAATGTCACTGACTGATTACTTTAAGTAAATAAACATCACTTTTCCTGGCATAAGTGACCCAAAGGAGTTCTTGATTCATTAGAGTTGCCAACTTGTAACAAGGTCACAAAGCTTACAATCTATATGAGGAGACACAGGAGTTGACAGGTGCGTTGACAATGGCAAAAGATCTTACAATCTATGAATGAGGAGACCAGGGGAGACAGTGCTTGTACGTAGTCACGGAACTTACATCTAGAGAGGAGAGGACACAGTAGTGACAGTGCCTGTACAACGAGTCGACAGGATAACTTATACAAGTCTATGATGTAGGGGTGATCAAAGGGAAGGTGACGTGCTTGATACAAGTCTATCACATGAGCTTACAATCGACTGAGGAGAATGAGACACAGTAAGGTGACTGTATGGCAGGATACAAACAGGACAGGGTCGCCCCGATACTGAGAGGTCCCGGGCTCTCTGTCCCTACCTACTATATTGGGGTCCCCCCTAAACGGAGGCCAATAAACCGGAGGCGACGTTCCCACAAATCCCTGGGGTAATGTGGACTCGCAAAAATACAGCCACACAACCACAATAAGGGGAGATACATCGCCAGTCGAAAACAGTAACCAAATCACAATCCAAATCTGACTGAGTCAAATAGAAACAGGCAAGAGATCAAAAAACTCACTATAGAATGGCAAGATAAGATCACCCGTACAACAGAGTCCGCACTTCCTAGGGGAGGCTTTTGTCAAATTGTAACATTGTAGACGGGACAAAAGGAAGGACGCAAGCCTAAGATGGTTTTCGAGTCCAATCGACCTCTGTGTTATGGGCCGCAGCAACAGCTTCCGCGCGCACTGCTAGCTGCTACATGCAACGGCTTTGGAGAAAGGTTCTCATAGACACCTGGACCTTTGCTGGGGGCTACTTAAGGAAGGCGGCCCGTCCGTCAGTCTGTTTAGAGATTTATTGGTTGTGATTATGGGAACATTTCCGGAGGCCGCACAAGCTGTTGCTTTGGATTATTGTTTTTCAGTTTTGTTGCTGTCGGAAGATGGCACCCTACACAGGTAGGGCCTTGACCTGCCTGAAAACTGGAACACCAGGCAAGGCAGCTTCCGTGTCCCTGTGGCGCAATCGTTAGCTGCGTTCGGCTGTTAAGTCGAAGGTTGGTGGTTTCAGATCCCGAGACCCAGTGACGCGTCCTCTTTGCTTACGCCTGCAGCTTGAGTGGGCTGCAGCCACGGTTCAATTAAGAGCTCCGTGCTAAACTAACTGGCCGGTGGTTCAATAGTAAAGCACACATTGAAGAAGAAGTTCTCAGTGGAAGAGAAGAGCACACGGGCAGAAAAGTGCTTGCTAAGCCGGGCTTGAATAAACTTGCAAAAGAAAGGATACACAACAAGAAAAAAAATCTCGCTTTCGGAGCCTGAAGTTGAAACCAGCAAACCTAAGGATCGGCATTAGAGTACGTACAGTTCCTCCCTCGGGTACATACTGAGGCTTCTAAGTCTTGGGGTGAGCCCTGGGTGCTGGCTTACTCTGCCTTACTTCTCAGTGTCATCACGGCCGGGTTGGCAAGCAGGAGGACGATTTTGCTCCCAAATTTTTGAAAAGGGCTGCAAAGAATGACAACTTCTGAGGATGGCGGGCATCGAGTCCGCAATGGCCACGCGGGAATCGTCGCCTGCTAAGAAACTAGCCGGGGGGGATCGGGGTAAGAAGGAACGATGTTGACTAAGTCACACCTCGTGCCTGCTGAGGTGGTGGGTGGAGGGTGGAGTTTTTTTTTTCCACTATACTCGGACTTATGGTAAGAGGGGGGGGAGATCTTTTTTGTTTTTGTTTTTTTGAAGTATGGTGTTTAAGGTCAGCCCTTAAGCAAATCAGACTGGCGCAATCCAGGACTGCTTTGAAAACTATTTTTGGACACGGCAAGATTGGGATCAGTACTTTGGGGCTTCGGTTGACCGCGTCCTGGGCAGAAACAGGAGTCCTAATCACTAGGAGATTTTTCTAATTGTAAACGTCAGAGATGGAAACAAAAAAATGTCACGGGAGCGGCCAAGCATAGAATGTTTTCTATGCGCGGTAATCTGGGTTAAGGTCGTGTCCACAACCCTGGGAGGTTCTGAAACAACGCTTTTGGACACGATCTAGATTGGGAGCATGTGCAGTGAGGGTTGGACTGATGATGACCATATATTCTTCCTGGGCACAAAAGAAACCGGGAGTCCTAGAGGGTTACAGGGGAGCTTTTGCAAATTGTGAAGGCAGATTGTGAGGGCGTACAAAAGTAAGGATGCTACGAGGATGGGTATTCGATCCATCGACCCTCTGGTTATGGGGCCCAGCACGCTTCCCGCTACGCGCAGGCTGGCGTGTGCTCTGCTACAGGGGTGCAACGGCTTGGGAGAGTTCTCACTATACGACCTGACGTTTTGCTGGGCTACTTAAGGAAAGGGTGCGGCCCTCCGTGCAGTCGGGGTGTAGAGTGTTAGTTGGTTGTTGGGGAACATTCCGGTGCCAACAACAGGTAGGGGAGGTTGCTTATTTTGTTTCCATTTTGTTTCGGATAGGGCAACGGAACAAGATAGCAGCGACCAGCAAAGAGTCAAATCTACACCTTTACAACTATAAAGGAAGCCTAGGCCCTGCCAACAGGATGGAAGGAGTCATTACCGATCCACAGTTGTTGGCTCGTCAATAACAGAAGTCTGTGAGGGGGGAGGTGGCCGTACCATCAGTGTCGACCACCATATCCTAGTTCACAGGGGAAAGTCTGCAGGGATGATGAAAAATTCAGTGTGTCGCTAAATCGCTAGCCGGCAGCACGTAAGATGAGACGCAGGCGCAGACGTGGAAAGTACCCCACTTTTTCGGAGGGGCCACTGGACGCCTCATTAGGACCGCGACCGGACGGTTTTGGAGGTGGTGGTTCACTGAGATTTGCGCTGAGTCTGAGTCAGCTGGGCATGAGATCTCTGCTAGGGGGTGGGCCCACGTATGATTCCTCAGGATAGGCCTGTGAAGGGTCCCCGCTTCCAATTGTAAGTGATATCCTGGACAGAGTTCTTAACTCTTGCGAAGTTAATAATTTGTGTGTTCACGTTCAAAGTCCAGTTTTCGGCCTGATGATAATGGCTCAGACCTAGGCAGGACAGGGAGTAGACGTACTTCTTCATTTATAGATTATTATGAAAGACATTAAGGATACGGAGGGACGGGGTAAACTGAAGTCTGAATGTCCACTGGATTTTGCAATAATTGAAAAGTGGAGGGGCGCGGGGAGACGTGCTCGTTGTAACCGAATAAAAATCTGCTCCGTGAATGTTTACGAGACAAATTTTATTGGTAGCATTGGATATCCAGTAAACGGAGACGCTTTGCGGGGAGACCCCTTCGTCATAAAACCATAACTAGTAGAATAGATATTATACTAAATTGATGTGTACAATTAAATACATGAGATGATGAACACATATAAATCGATTCGTAATTCGTAAATACAATTAATAACGAAAAATCCAGTCGTATATACAATATAGGGGGGGGGGGAATAGGTTTACAAAGTATTTAATAAATAATTATATTAAAGGATACGCGGCAATGTAAAAAGAAGTAGTACTTGATATAAAATAAGGAAAGAAAGGGGTGTACAGTAGCGAGAAAAGTACATAAACTATAGGGAAATAGTAACATAATAGCTGGGTCCCATAGAGTGAATAAAGATGGATGGGCAGTATTGTAGTGTATGCACAGAAATTATAATAAATTGATAGTGGGGATGGAATGATAATGAAGTGGGTGGGCTTGATTGTAAACACTGATGTAAAAAATAGGTAAATAACATTTGTTTTTCGCATAGTGAACGTTGGGGTGAAAAGGCCAAGTAGCTGGAAGTAGGATGGGTACAAGTAATAGGTAAATTAATACATAATTTAAAATACATATAGATTAATATGATTACTGAGAGGGCATAAGAGCACAGTTTGAAACTAAAAAATTAAGGTAATAGATAGCGACTTTACATGGGACCACTGAGTGGATAACTCAGACTGAACAGTAAACCAAAGGAGGCAAGGATCAAGATCTGGACCTTTAATGTGACAGGCATTAGGGATATAGATGCGAACATGCTCGTGCGCTAAGCTTGATGCTCGTTCGAGGGGCATTAGTCTTACTCGAACGTGCTCTTGTCTCAGGACGAATATCTTCGCCCCCGCTCGAGAAATTGCAGCTCCCCTCGCGTTTTGGGCTTTTTTGTGTCGGCCAGAAACAGAGCCATCACAAGCCGAGGAGACTCTGCACTCCACCCCGCATACTTGTTACGCCTTACACGTCGAGTAGCAGTGGTTGGGGTGGTGCCAGGATCAGGTGACCCCTGGGTGATTACTAGCCGCTGCGGAGCGCCGCCAAGCGATCTCGTGCTCTTCTGGGTCGTAAGGGATCAATAAGTTTTTTTTTTTTTTGTTTTTTTTTTCTTGTGTCTGGATGCCGCTGGAGTAGGAGATCTTCTGCTGGATCATCGGCAAGCGTTAGTGGTGTTCTATTATCTACTGTTTGGCGAGTAGTGATTGCTCCAAGAACCGCCACCACCCTTCTTAAGGGCCACAATACCGTTATAAAAGCTTTTTTTTTATTTTTTATTTGCAGCTAGTACCATATTGTGCGGCATTTGCAGGGGGACTTGCTACCTTTTGGTTTAGGCTCTTAGTAGGCACACATAGTCCACCTCAAACACCAACGTGGGGAAATTTTAGTAGGGGTTTTGTGATTTCAATATAGGTCACAGCAGTCTGCCATTTTTCTTTTTTAATTTTACGTTTATTGTTTGTTTAAATGACTCAGGGCGTGCATCTCATCGGCATAGTAGTGTGCTTTCATACTTGGCTAGAAAGAGTAGCCATAGGTAGAATCCACACGGCTTACGCCTACAGTAAGCGTTCTTATATTTGGTTTCTCCCCTGGTGTGTGATCTGGCGTGTTGGCTGTAGCTTGCTGCAGTGCATCTACTTAAGCCCACCCCAATTGTCAGGCATTGTTTTTAAGTGAGACTTGCGAGCCGCTGTGTTGGGTTTTTCGGCTAGTGACGCACATATCCTGCAACTGACCGGAATTGGGGAAATTTAGTATGGGTTTGGATTTCAATAGGCACAGTCTGTGGAACAGTCCGGCCATGGTTGTCCTTTTTTATATTTTACGTTTATTTTGGTTAATAAACTCAGCGTCATCTCAATCTGGTGGCTAGTAGTGTGCTTCAACAATACTTGGCCTATAAAATAGCCATAGCATAGGATAGCAGGTCGCTTTTGGTTTTAAAACTCAAAAACACAAAAAAAAAAAAAAACAGCGCGACAAAAAAAAGTTTAAAAAAAAAATTAAGCTGTAACTCGTGCATTTCAAAAATTTTAACCCCGAAGGGCTGATGGGTAGAGGACGAGGGCGGGACGTGGGCCGTCCAACACTACTGCAGGGGTCAGAGGCCGATGGTCCTGCCCGGGTGAGACCAACCGACGGCTGCTTATGGGGAGCATCAGGTACAGCCGTGTCATTCCATCGCAGGCCGTTACGCCCCGTTGTGTCCGGTTTTGTTCTGCATCACCCTACAGATTTCAATGGGGGCATTTTTTTCATTTACTAAGGGTCCCGAAACCACACTTTTGTCGGGTGTTCCGAATATTTCCGGTCCGGATTTGGCGCAATTGGCCAGCCGCCCCGGGATTTTTGGCACACGTGATCGGATTGTGTCGCATTCGGTGTCGGGTTTCACGCGACAAGAAGAATTGGGGGGGGGGCGTGGCCGTCGGACAACCCTACGATTTGGGAAAAAATTTCGGAATTCCAAAAATAATCACGCACGGGCACAAGCACCGAGATGAAGCAGGATGAACTCCCGGCTGGACCTCGGCGCAGCAGCAACACTGGCTGTATATCGGGGCTGCCAGACCGTTATTGAATCGCGGCAAGACCTGAATCAAGCGTCGGACATGGGGGCCTTGTGACTCGTAGCTTGGACCGGGAGTAGGTTAAAAATTTGCCCCACTATTCTCCTCTGGAATCCCATGAAGACGAGTGACTATGATTGTATAACATGGATGCTATATGGGCTTGCACTGGGAACTTGCGTTTAAAGGAATCAATTTACACATTTTAGAAAGCGCTACACGGGGAGGGAGCACGACACAGATAACAGTTTTTTGCCCCAGATAATCAGCAATCATTTATAACTCCATAGGTTATGGAGAGGGTGAGGTCCAGGGTGGTTTTCTAAAGAGGGAGAGGATGTAGAAGTCCATCCGGACATGATGAGGTACTTTAGATCTGCACAGACCGAGGCGGCTCCGCAAATCAGCACAAAACCCTGCCATCACAGGACCAATATGTCCCCACCAGTATGGGACTGGACAGCAGTATCTTTAGGTTGCATCAAAGCACATCAATACCTGGTGAGTGATCGACGGGGCCCGGGATGAGGGCCGGGCCAGGGGGGATTGCCGAGAAATAGGTCCAACTATCCACTGGCGCATTGAATGGAGCAGCAGAATGCTGAAGGCAAGCTTCTGCAATGCTGAAGCAAAGGGCGACTGGGGCCTCCGTGTGTTAGGATATCCAATTCCAATCTGCCCTTCATACTCTAGGGCACCGATCCATCAGAGCATGGAATTAAGGGAGAGCTGTACTATCCCAGCTTCATAAGGAATTGAAAAAGGTCCTAGCCCTACCCCCCAGCCGTTCCCTCAGCTGACCGGAATAGAACACCGGGGTAATTACAGGCTCATTCGTAGTTGGAGTTTCTTTTCTGTCTGGACGTTAGTCTAGGCTTTTTGACTGAAAGTTCAAGGACTATCGGTGAGCTTCTTCCTTCGTCAACGTGGTCTGCATGAGACAACAACCCTTTGGTCGCATCTGAACAGGAATACCGTGCCAGGCTTGGAGCACTGGACAGCAAGGCTTCCGGAGGCTGGCGGCAACTTCAACTTGTCGATCAAGTAAGGCCGGGCTGGCAAGACCAGCTGACAAATGCTGGTGGCTGTCCCGACTCCCTGAGCCAGTGTGTAGGGACCTTCCATGGATGCCAGTGGAAGATGTGGAGGGACCAGATCTCTGCCCGGTTTTTGTGCGGAAACCAGGTGCCCTGAAGTTTGCATCCTTAGCCCTCAGAAGCAGTGCCTGCTACCGCCACAGGAGGGAATCCTGAAGAGTCTGGTCTGGCGCCACCCTGCAGGAGAAGACCTCTGGATGAGTTTTCAGGCTGTGATAGCCTCGACTAGAGAGTGATGGACTAACTCTCTAGCGGGCGAGTGCCTAAAGTAATCTCGACGTGGCCTTAGAAGAGTGACGGAGAATTGTCTCATTGTGGAGCCAGAGGAAGACTCTGAGTATGCAATCACAGGGCCTGCTGAAAAGGAGAACTCTAGAAACTATCATCTATGACCGAGGCTGTACCAATGTTAGATTTCCCGAGAGGTGATGCAAGATATTGCGAGGATATGGGGTGATCACTACCATTCTGGACATTTGGACTCAGAAGACTGAGCTTTACCTCCGGAAGCGCTTCTAAACGGGTGAGGCAGGAAGCCCATACACGGGTCGAGGCCATGTGCCGGAATGCCAACCTGCACCACTGTACAATGGTCACAGGAGCTTACAATCTATGAGGAGGAGGACACAGGAGGTGACTGTGCTTTACTATGGTCACAAAAGTTTACAATCTATGATGAGGAGGAGGACACAGGAGGTGACAGTGCTTGTACAATGGTCACAAGAGCTTACAATCTATAAGGATGACAGTGCTTGTACAATGGTCACAAGAGCTTACAATCTATGAGGAGGAGGGGACACAGGAGGTGACAGTGCTTGTACAATGGTGACAGAAGCTTGCAATCTATGAGGAGGAGGGGACAGGAGGTGACAGTGCTTGTACAATGGTCACAGGAGCTTACAATCTATGAGGAGGAGGAATGGTCACAGGAGCTTACTATCTATGAGAAGGAGGGGGCACAGGAGTTGACAGTGCTTGTACAATGATCACAGGAGCTTACAATCTATGAGGAGGAGGGGACACAGGAGGTGACAGTGCCTGTACAATGGTCACAGGAGCTTACAATCTATAAGGAGGGGACACAGGAGGTGACTGGGATTTTGGTAGACCAAAGGCGCTACAGCTGTTTTGTAATAGGCAATAATGTTCTTAGTAATGGCCCACGGTGTGCATGTTCCCATTCGCATGTGTTTTCACAGGAAATGCATATTTGCCACTTGCTCTGACCCCTGCTCCGTGGTGTTTGCCAACGCGGGTGCTAAAGACAAATGCAAAGGCCCAGGGGGTGAACAAACGAAGAGGGAACCTGTTTGTGAACCTGAACTTCTAAACTGCAGATCCAAGGTGGAACTTTACAAATGCCAACAAGAGTCACCAAATAAGCCACAAAATTCTTATGTCAAACGTTTTGCGAAGACGTGGAAGAAACACCTGCGACATCTGAACAGACCCGGATGAGTGGACAGGATCCTTGACGTCAGCATAATTGGTTTGGTGGTGTGGTTGACCTTCTCCTCAAAGATCCACATCCTGCAGCTACATCACAGTCTATACCGCAGTTCACCGGACGGAGGATTAGACCTTACCTGGCTCAGGCTTGATATACCAGTCACAGGACAGTGATAGGACTCTCTCTTCCTCCTCTCTGGGACCTCAGACTCAGCTTCAGATGTTTCTCCCGGATCGGCCAGTTCTGCTCCTGTTCTTATATCATGTTCACTCCTGTGTGGGTCATGTACACAACCAAGGTAAGTACACTCTCAGCCTGGGGTTTTACACTTTTCATACCTCCCCACGTTCCCTTTGTTACTAAACCATGTCCATTTTTTCCCATCCTTGCCCCACCCATGGAACAACTATAATGCCTTCTGTCATTATGACCCCTTCGTAGCATAAATGCCCCTTGTCCAGTGCCAACTACTTTTAGGAGCAATTATAATGCCCTGTTTAATTTGATCCTCCCTCTACGTTGGTTTCCCCCACTTTTATTGTTTCCCCCTAGTCCCTCGTCTTATCATTATATCCCCCTGTTCCTCACCATCCGTCCCCCGCCCCTATTGTGGCCCCCTGTCCTTCCATCCTCCCTCATATTGTGGCCCCCTGTCCTCCATCCTCCCCTCATATTGTGGTCCCCCCCCTGTTCCTCCATCTCCCTCATATTGTGGCCCATCCTTTCCTGCTCCCCCCTCATATTGTGGCCCCCTGTTTTTTTCTCAGCCTTAAGGTCCGCTGTCCTTCATCACGCGCCTTCCTTTTCTTTGCCCCCTGTACTCGTCTTATGGTGTTTTCACACATGTCCTTTTTGACCTCCGGTTGTTTATTTCCTCCGTTTTAAGCAGTCCTGTTAGAAATTCAATGATTTTTTTGTTTGTTTTTTTTTTCCCAATTATCTTAATTAAACACTGACAAGGTAAAAAACATCTGTGGTTTTTTAAAAAATGCACTTACACTGCTCAAAAACGACTAAAACGGGTTCAAAATCAAAATGCACCCTTCTACTGTGGTGCCCCCTCCCTCTCGGACACTTTTGGCCCCCTGTCCTCTTTCACACTGTGGCCCCCCTGCCCTCAGGTCTCGACACTTTGGGTCCCCCTGTCCTCTCTCTCACACTGGATGGGCGTGGCTCCTTGTCCTCGGTCTGGTGGGTGTATATTTGGTCTTGTGGGGTTATACTCTGGTCTGGTGGGGGGTATAACTCTGTCTTGGTGGGGGGGTTATCTCTGGGCATAGTGGGGGGAATCCCCTGGCCTGCGGGTATATACACTTGGCGTGGGGGGTAATCATCTGGCCTTGGGGTCTACGCTGGCTTGGGGGGGGGTATAATCTGGCATAAGGGGAATACCCTGGCCTGGGGGGTATACTCGGCTGCCTAGACCACTTTTTATAGTCTGGGCTGGGTAGAGAACACTTCTTTGGGGTATACCTGGACCTGGGAGGATATATCTGGCGTAAGGGCGATAACTCGGTCCCTTTGGGGGTATGAAAATGTCATGGAGGGGGATACTCTGGCCTTTTGAGGTATATTCCTGGCTTGTGGTTGTATACTATGGCCTAGAGGTATATGCCAGCCTGGGTGGCATACTCTGTCATTGGGGGATTTCCGAGTTATAGTCTGGGCTGGGAGTGTGATTCTGGCCTGTTACAACACTGGGCCTGAGCCATGGGTGTATATTTATACCATATACCTGTCCTGCTGTCAGGTTCCCTTATCCTCCTCGCCAGGGCTCCTCAGCCAATCATACAGATCCCGGAAGGACGCCCCTATGGCTGTGTAATCTGGGGATTTAGATGGGTTTTGGGTTTCTTCTTGGTGGCTGATAACCAAACCTCTAACTTCCTTGCTGAGTCTTGTTACAGATGTGGAGAGATCTGGATTCCCCGTTGTATGATGAGACGAGGGTCGCGCAGAGATCGTGGGTCCGGTTAATATGAGGAATATCGTACTCCTGCACAATGGAATATGCTGCGCATTTATTATGTATAGGAGAACCTCCTCCTCCTCCCTATCAAAGACAATCTTCCTATGAACGATGAATCTTTAACCAATACAGAAGCTGAATCCTACTGATATTGTGGCTTGGTCTTTGGTATTGTCTCATGGAGGTACAAAAAACACCAATAACCCCAACCCCCCCTCCCCGCCCCTCACATATTTGGTATCACCGTTCCATAACATTCTGAACAATAAAGGCAGAATATTACTAGACCCGCCAGGTGAACGCCGTAAAATTACCCCAACAAAAAAGTTCCTGAAAAAGATGATCATTAATACCCTTCAACAGGACCCAAATGGGTCCTAAAAAGTGATCAAAAAAATGTTACGTGCCCCAAAATAAGACGGAAAAGCTGTAAAACCAAACTCCTCAGCAAAAAGTAAAGCCTTAAACCATCCTCTGGGCAACGGAAAAATAAAAAACTTCTGCCAATGCTAAATCAAGACATTCCCTAGAATTATTTTGTATTAGAGTCAAAATAGGGTCAAATAAAAAAGTGATATAAATAAGGACTGGACCAGTCAGGTGACTCATGGGGGGGGGGGGATTCATCATTACAATTGGCAGATTTACTTACCCCGCTCATTCGCGATCGCATCGTCGGCGTTCTCTGGCCTGGATTCGGGTCCGACCGGGTTCACTAAGTGTAGTTCCTCTGCCGTCCACCAGGTGGCGCTGCTGCTCTGAAATCATCGAACGCACTGGAATACACCGAGCCGGCTGATTGAATGTAAAGTGCCATTTTCGCGACACAGATATATTTTTTTTTAAATGCGAATGTTTTTCCTATCCTTCGGTTTTTCGTTCTTTGGTCCACACCCCCCGATTTCCGTCGGTGCATTCCGGCCCCAATGCGCCACATCCGATTTGGCGTGCGCCAAATCCCAGGCAAATCAAGTGGAAATCGGCGCACATCGGAAATAGTCGGAGTAACGACGTCGGGAAACGTGATCGCCCTTAGTACATGAACCCCCAATGTGCAGGGCCCATTGGGGCATATTTGCACATTAGTGTCTGTTCCGTTTTTGCACCTAAATGAATCATTGTTGCTCAAGCCTCTGTACTGTCCCTCTGTGTTAAACTAACCAACCAATTGACTCTCATGGTTATTTAACCTCTTCATGACCGCTCCACACCCTCTATTAATTTTTTCTTAGTATTTTTGAGGATACAATTTTTTTATTGTGATTATTATTTTTAATTTCCAATAATTTTACCAATGTCAAAAATAAGCTTTTATGTAAATTTTTCTAATTGTAGTGTTTTAAAAATCATAAGAAGTACTTTTACCAAACCATGGTGTAAATATGTCCGGCAATTATTCCATCCCCCCTTCCCCAGGTTCAGCTGCAGATGCAGGGGGTTCATTCCTTTTGCAAAGTAGATTCAGAGCAGTTTCTTCGAAATTCTGCCTTCAGCTGACCTGCTGGAGGTGGACACCCTTCAACGCCTTATTCCTGAACCCAGGCACCTATAAACACAATGGGGGTCATTACTAAGGGCCCCATTCCGCGTTTTTCCCAAACGCCTACCGCAAATATTTCCGATTGCCCTGATTTTCCCCTGAATTGATTGCCCCGGATTGTGGCCCATCGGTCGCTGGCATGCACACGACGGAAATCGGGGGGGGCCTGGCCGCACGAAAACCCGACTGATTTCCTTAAAAACCGCTGCATTTAAAAACAAAAATGGTCCGCGAGCTTGCCTTGGCCTTCACTAGGAATATCCGGTGAACTGAGCGTGTTTCCGAGGCTTTTTTTAAGTGCAGCAGCGCCACCTGGTGGGCGCGGAGGAACTGCGCGTTAATAATTCCCGGCGCGGACCCGAATCCAGCGCAGAGAACGCGCCGCTGGAAATCGCTAATGGACTGGGTAAGTATTCTGCCCCAATATTGGGGGTCCCGATTTGCGCCGCTTTGTACCTTGAATGAGTGGAGGCCCCAGTAGGGTGTGTTGCGGGCACGGGGGGGTGGTGCTGTGTGTGGAATGTGTTGGTGTCTGCCGGTGCAGCGCGCCGGCTTGCACGCTGACGTCGGGGACATGTGCTCTGTGGGTGTGGGGGGCGTGGCGCCCCGCGACGAGAAACCCGAACCGGAGGCGGAAAAACCGGTGCGGGCGTAGCAGGGAAAAAAAAATTTTGTGTCGAGAAAATGTCACTCACCGCATCCGGATAGGCCGGTGTATTTCGAGGCGGGTTCCAGCGGACTTCAGCGCAGCAAACGCCACCTGTGTGGGACAAAGCGGAGGACACCGTATGGGAGGTCGGGGAGGAGAAGTCGCCGGGTAGCCGGAGGTGGGGTGTGTGGGAGCTGTGACCCGAATCCATGTCAGAGAACGCGCCGCCCGCGGGATCGCTAATGGACCGGGTAAGTAAATCTGCCCCAAATTGTGCCATGTTTGACCATGAAGTCTCCTCTTATATGAGATATGAGGAGTGACCTCTGTAAGGAGGTCTCTAAGTCCCTGGAGAACATTGTAATTGCAGCTATAGCCACTGCCCGGGTATGGCAAGAGGTTGGACATTGCCAATGTTATTGTCCAATGGTGTTTCATGTTAAGCAAGCTGGAAGCTGATTTGAGGAGCTACCACCTGAACCAAGGGAGTATATAAACCCCTGGTAGGCATGAGCACATGTCTTGGTATTTCAGGTCATAGATGAGAAGCAGGTCCCAGTGTGCGCTCCATTCGGTGGAGCGTGTTTCTCCAGACCCACTACCAGGAAGAATAGTGTCAATTCTTAGACTTAAAGCCCCAAAGCAGAATTCCACCATCTGGCCTCAGGTCCAGCTCGACCCATCCTCTGCCTGAAAGATACTACTAAGCTGTGTCCACCTTCCTGTGACCATCTCTCTCCATGACGCGTCCAGCTTGCAGAAACTACTGTCTACTGTTTGTCCATTGCCATTGCTGTTAAACAACTTACATCTAATGAGTATGCGTTTTTAGTAAGTGTATAGTATAGTGCTTCGTAATAAAGCTTTGTTACCTACCACAGTTAATTACCTCCCTTAATAAGTAAAGTAAAAGAAAGGAGACACCAGAGTCTACACGTATTATATTATAACATCTCATTTTCAACAGCTTTCTGTCATCCATTATGGTCAGTTTTGGATTATCCGTTATCCCTGTGTCAATCCAAGAAGGCCCATTTGTGGCTTTCGGAGGTCATTTTGCATGGTTCTGGGCAGTGCTCCCATTTTCCTCCATGCAAAAAGGTGGATTAATGGGTCCTGCTCCTGCTGGTTGTTGCCGCTCCTAAGGCCCCCTCCATATCTCCTGGTGTACTTGCCTGTCCCCTGGTTACTGTCCTCATGGCTCCGTGGTGTACTTGTTGCACATCCCCCACTGGGGCCTAGCCTTTTTCCTTGGGCCTGGAGGCCACCTGGCCCAGAATAAAACCGGAGTAGCTGGTGGTTTGTGCGGCCTATGCACGCTAGTGTCACGGTGGCTTGGTATGGGGACCAGGGCTGTCCCACCAGCCTAGCAGGTCTCCACAGGTGGAGTGTGCAGAAATTAGATGAGGGAGAGGCGGGGGTGGGTTGGTAGCTGGTCTCCCTGGGGAAGCCCTTAGAGGTCGGTAGTATGTTCCCTGGTTATATAGTTGGGCGCGCCTTGAATGGTGATCAGCCATAGCAGGGACCAGACTACGGCAATGTTAGTGCATAAAAGTGGGAACTTTACAGTTCTTTATTGGAAACCAACAACAGCAAAGGCCAAACGATTCTGCACGAAGCAGATTACTGGAATGATCTTGGAAGAAGGAACCCTCATGAGTTTGTTCACCAGCCTGGATTGCAGTTTGTAGTTGCTGAGGCCTAGGAGGCTGTTGGTCAGAGCATGTGCTCTGAGGTCTCTCTGGTTAGATCTGGATTCCAAGAGAGAGGTCTGCTCATAGAAGAGCTGGGTCCTAGTAGCTCCTCATATGGTGAACTGGGCCTAAGAGAGCTAACTCCTGCCTGACTAAAGGTTTAATTAATATCCGCTGTCATGGTGATCTCATTCTCCACCACACTCCGGTCCGATAGTGGAACTCATTGGATGACAACATTGCAACAATTAACCTCTATTTCCTGATGGTACATGGACTTATTCGCATTACTCCTCTGCCCATCCTTGGCAAGGTGTTCTACCCCCAGGGCAATTAAAAGAGGCGCTATGGCTCTGTTCGGCTATGACCGGATAGAGTAAAGAAAACCAATGTGTCCAGCAAGCAGATGGCTCCAGAGGGTCCATTTTGTATTACAGCCGGTAGGGTAAGAGTGGTATAGGTCTTCACTTTCAGAAAGTGCTGGCTATGTGCATGTAGGGGACAAACTGCCCATGGCCTGGAGACATGCCACCGGGTTTGGTGTTGGACTGGGTACAACTAAACTACTGGCGAATGTGCAGTGGTACTAATGCCTTAACGCAACTATATAGAAGGGTAAAGTGTGGTGGGTCCAATGTCCTGGTAATCCACTCCTTTGCCCCTTGCACCAAGGCCTGGACTATATGTTCCCCCCCCCCCGAAAACTCTTCTTCCTTGGCGACAATAGTAATCATTTAAGTACATGCATGCATACAAGTACAACTTTAACCTGCCATCTGACGGTCTAAACCCGGTGTGTATGACATTCTAGGTGGATACATAATGACCCGCAGTTTACAGGGCACGACAATGGGGGCACATTTACTTACACCCGTACCTGTCGCGATCATCGGCGCGTTCTCCGTCAAGGATTCGGGTCTTTCCAGCATTCACTAAGGTAGTTTGCCGCTGTCACCAGTGTCGCTGGCAGCTTGCGCTAAGTCCGTTCGAGTTCCCTGGAGTTCACCATCCTATCCCTAGTGCAAGGTAAGCCCGCGTGTCAATACCCCGGTTTTTCCAAATCGTCATGTTTTTCCGCCGGCCACGCATGCTGGCGCCGATGCGCACAATCCGATTTTTTCCCCCCAACTTGCACCAAAACCTGGGGCATTCGTGAAACCGGTATTTTTGGGAAACCCTACGAAAAAGAGCGATTCGGGCCCTTATACTGACCCTCCATTGACTGATCTCAGATTCTAGGCGTAACTTTCGGTCCGGGATTTAAATATAAAAGACGGTCCAACACAGTCACCATACTCTGCAAGCCTATGAAAATGTTAAGTGCAACTTTATACTGTCAATAAAGACAGTTGTGCAAACATAGAACGCACATTGGCCTAAGCACCCAATGCGTAAGTTGCTTGACGTTACAACGATTACTTGAACTATTACTGGTATCACACAAAGGGCATAGCAGAAATGTCCATTTTCCTGTGGTGGAAAAAGGCAGGAGATTGAAACAGAATGGCATTGCCTGCAAATGAAGGCATGAAGAGCAAAATAAAGTAATATCAACTTTTCTCTTGTAACCATGGCTTAAAGTCTCTCAGAAGCCTTTAAAACAAAGTCCAACTTCTGGGCACAAGCCCTTGATTTGAGAAAGTGCAGCAACAAGGGTCCCTCCGGATGTAAAGGACAGAATCCTTTGTAGAGGTCTCTGCGTTGAGCAGAGGTTGATGCTAACCTTGCTAACAGGCATATACAATGGTAAGCAGTTCAAGGAACGTCTCTTAACTGTAGTAAATAAATAGGGGGAAGAGTATCGGATAGTTCTCCGTCTCTATGAGGTAGATGTGGGGCTCAGCCCAACTGGGAGTAGCAGAAAAAGCAAGCATATTCAGAACTGTTATACATAGTTCAGTACCAGTTAAGGGCTACAGCCCATCAGGTGGGTTACTCTGTATGTGAAGTTTATCTGAAGTAGCAGTGAGTACCTCAGGTTTAGAGTAAGCACCACACCATCCGGGCTCTCTGACTCTGCGCGAGGCACATGGTACTCCGAAGTTATCAGGTGCTTTCCCTTTGTTTACCCGCTGGGACATCCCTGGAGTTCCTGTTGTGGAGAAAACATACAACCCTCGTCTTCACCACTGCACTCGGGCACTGGCCCGTTGGGGTCACAGGTGCCTCAGATGCAACAGGGGCCGCAGTTTTCTGGCGCTGGGTCTCCGCCACAGGTAGCAGTAGGGAGACGCGGTGGGGCGAGAGGGTCCTCTCCGGTGTACCCCTACATGGGTGGAAACCAGTACACAACATTGGAGGCACAGCACAAGTTTAGAAACTGGGGGTAGGTGCACACAAAGAAAGATGTTGGACTGGAAGTAGGGGCCAGCGGACTTTGACACAAATGGGCAAAGGGACGAAGACATCTTCTTCACGCCAGTTCCTGTGTACCTGGAGTGTTGGACGGTCTCCTCTTGAAATCTCGTAGACTTCAGGGGAGAGACTGTCCCTACTAGGTGATGGTCACGCTCCCACGCACGCCATCTACTTACTGGTGGGATGTTGTTTCGCAGCCACATTCGATCTTCCAGGGCAAGAGGCTCAGCGCCAAGCACATGCGGTCAAGTTTTTTTTTTTGTTTTCTCGAGCTTCCTCTCACCCAAAGGTCCACAATTTCTCTGGTATCCGCCAACTCCTCCTGGTGTTCCTGGACCCCATCAGTTGGGGGAGAGAGATTGGTGGAGTTAGTGGGATTCCGTGTCAACGCCATATTGGCCAGGAAGATCTCCTTCTTCCGAACATCAGGTAGTAAGGAGTGAACCTGTGGAACAATGGTGGTATTATTGTACAGGTAACCAACTGCGGTAGTACTTCGGCCATTTGCCCTCTTTTGCATGGGTCTGGTCCCTCAGCATGTTGATGAGAGTCTGGTTCATTTTCTCACAGAGGTCCGATACCTTAAGGATTGTAGGCCAGACTCTGACTGGTAACTGCGACCACAAACTTTGGTGTAGTGGTCGATTATTGTCAGGGACATATGGGTGACCAGATCTGCCTGGGTCCTCAACTTCAATGTGATCCGAACCAGGATCTCCAGAGGGAGCTGGCTTTCACAATGTTATGAGAGGTGCGCCGCTTTGCCAGTGGTCGCTCAACTTGATCGATGTGCATGCTGGGGCATTCCTCTGCACCAGCCTCATGTGCGTGCTTTCATGTTTCACTCCTTTATAAGCGCTTTCCGTAGGTAAGCTTCAGTCTTCTGATGCCAAAGTAAGTGTCCAGACTGGTCGTGATACATATCTCGCACTATCTTGCACATCCCTCTGGAAGCTAAATCTGGTACTCGTTCATAGATTGAATATTTTCTAGAGTTTCTCCTTTCAATCAGGCCCTGATGCATACTAGAGTCTTCCTCTGGCTCCAACAGTGACAATTCTCCGGCAGCTCTTCTCCCGGCTGTTCTTTCAGGCCACTCGCCCGCTAGAGAGTTAGTCTCACCTCTTCCTATGTCGCGGCTATCAGCCGAAGACTCTCCAGAGGTCTTCTCTGCAGTGGCGCCGAACTCTTCCTGTGGGGTAGCAGGCACTGCTTTCTGAGGGTAGAGGAGTTAAACTCTCAGGGCTCTTTTGCACAAAACCGGGCATAGAATGCTGGCATCCGGGTCCACATCTTCCCACTGAGCATCAGTGGAAGGTTCCCTCCCACTGGTCAGGGAGTCGGGACAAATCCTCAGCAATTTCATTGGGGTCTTACCAGCCGCCCGGTACATTGATCGTAAAGTTGAAGTTGGCCAGCCTGGAAGCCATTGCTGCTCCAGGGCTCCACGCCGGCGGTGTTATATGCGCCAAAGGTTGTGTCTAGAAGCAGTGAAGAAGGAAAAGCAGGGTAGTCCTTGAACTTTTCAGTCACAGCCTAGACTAAACGCCAGAAACTCCACTTGAATTAGCTTAATTCCGGTCGTTCTATTTGCCGGTTCTCGGATGGAACGGCTGGGCGTAGGCTATGACCCTTTTTCAATTCCATTCTGAAGCTGGGATAGGACAGAATCTACCTAAGCCCTGCTGCTGGCATCGGTGTAGAGAGTAAGAAGGGCAGATTGTAATCTGGGTATCCTAACACCGTGTAGGCTCAGTCAGCTCTTGCTTCAGCATTGAAAGCTGCTTCTCAGTCTGCTGTCCATTCAATGGCCAGGTCTTGGACCTCTTTCATCAGCAATCCCCTGGCCGGTCCGCCGATCACCCAGTATTGCTGCACTAAGGTATCTGCTGTCCAGGTCCTACTGGGTGGCCATCATGGTCCGTGGTGATGGTCCCAGGTTTTGTGGCTGCTTTGCAGGTCTGTGCGAGATCTACGTATACCTCCATGCAGTGTCCGGATGGCCTTCTACAACAATCCTCTCCCCGCTTTCTAGAAAACCCTGAACTCACATACCCTAGGATTTTATAACTGATTTGCCTGATTATCAGGGGAAAAACTGTTATCTGGGTGCTATGTTGATAGGCTTCTAAAATGTTCAACTTGATTCCTTTAAAGAACCGTTCCCAGTGCCAAGATATTAGCCTCCCTGTTTATCAATCATATACTTCGTCTTCATGGGATCCCCCAGAGAATATTGGGGCCCATTTTGGACCTATCCCGTTCCAGGTCGCGATCCACGGCCCATGTCCGACGCTGGATTCCCGGTCGGCCCGCGATGGTCACTAAGGTCTGTGCCCCGATCATCAGCATGTTTTTGCTGCTGCGACAAGGTCCGCCTGAGTTCATCTGCTCACATCTGCTTCATCCTGGTGCATGTGAGTGCGTGATTCTTTTTTGAATTCCGCATTTTTTCCAAATCCGTCGGGTTGTCCGACGGCCACGCCCCCCCCCCCCATTTTCTGTCGCGTGAAACCCGCCACCGATGCGACACAATCCGATCACGCTAGTGTGCCAAATCCCGGGCAATTTGGCGCAAACGGCAATATTCGGAACGCCGACAAATTGTGGTGTTCGACCCTTAGTAAATGAGCCCCATTGAATCTGAAGGTGATGCGACAAACCGGACAAGCCCGGGGCTTAACAACGCCTGCGATCGGGAATGGAAACGCTGATTGCAATCGGGCGCAGCAGCTTGTGTGCCCACCCTATTCCGTCCGCCTGAAAGTAACCTTCCAAGTCTAAGCTTAGTCGGGATCGGGCTCGTTTTCGACCTGGTTACAGCCCAAGAGTCCCAACTTCAGGCGAAAAAAAAACGGTCTCCTGTACTGAAGTGTGTCCTTGGGGAACGGTGTGGTGTTCCAACCAAAACCTACATCTTACAGTGCCATCATGGAAATTTGCTCCCTGCTACGTGGGTCCATACACTATTACCGAAGTGATAAATCCAGTGGCAGAGAAAGAGAAAAAAAACAACACGAAGGAAGGACGCGTCTCACGTGATAACGTATAGACCGTTAACCGAATGTGGTGAGAACAATTGGGTGCTCCACCTGGTGACCACTTGGGTAAAAGCGGTAATAAATATCCATATGGGGGAGGATCCCTTAATTACTGAGTTTTTGATCTTAGGTTACTGCAGCACTTTGGGCGCTCCGAAGAACCGGTGCCAGAGTTACCGGTCAAATGACTATGCAATAATGGAAAAGGTGGAGGGGCCTGGAAAGGGTCCTTGTAAACCGAATCAAGATCTCTCCAGGGTTGTAATTGTTACGACAAATTTTATTGGTAGCAGTGATATCCGGTAGCTGTCGTTTCGGGGAGACCCCTAGTGCGTCATAGCCAGAACGTAAATAGATATATACATAAATTGATGGAGTTCGGCAAGAGAAGAAGTAGGAAGTGAGACAGTCTGCACAATGAAGTGTGTGAACACATTAAATCGATTCGTAAAAATTTTTTTAAATACAATTATAACGACAATACTGTATATAAATATAATAGTTTCAAAAGTCTTTATAAATATTATATTAAAGATACGCGGCAATGTAAAAGATGTATTGATTAAAATAAAGAAAGAGAAAATGGGTGTACATACGAAAAGTAGGCATAAACATATAGTGGAAAATAGTAACATAATATCGGTGGGGTCATAGAGGATAAAAGAGATGGGCAGGTACTCTTGTAGTGTATGCACAGGAAAGTTAGATAAATGGAATAGTGGAGGATGATAAAGGAATTGGTGCGTCTGTAAACATATGATGTAAAATAGGTAAATAAATAATACTATACTAATTGGTGGTGAAAGCCAACTTAGCTGGCAGGTATGAGGGTAGCAGTAGATAGGTAAATCTAATACATAAATTTTAAATAATTATAATTAGAATTACTAGAGGGCAAGGATAATAAGCAGTTGAAACTAAAAGGGATGGGGGGGGGATAATAGATAGGAGACGTACAGGGACCACTGAGTGGGAACTCAGACCTGAAAAGACAACAAAAAGGCAAGGAGCAAGATATGACCTTATTAATTGACAGGACCTTAGGGATCGAGATAGCGACTTAGTTCTCGTCCGAGCTTGAGGCTCGTCGTGGGTGGGGGGGGGTCTGGCATTAGCGTACTCGAAACTGTCTCGTTCTCGGACGAATACTTCGCCCGCGGATGTAGATGGGGGTGGGGAGGGGTGTCGAGAAAATGGCACGAGAGGTGGGGTATGAGAGAAGAGGAGGGTCCCGCCGCTTTGTGGTGTGCTTGCGTTTGGGTGGCGGCGGGAGAAACAAGAGCGCAGAGCACAAGCCAGGAGACTCCTGCTCGCCACCCAGCATGAGCGTTGGGACCCTTACACTCGAGTAGCGATGGTGGGTTGGCGGGGCTGGCAGGGTCGTCAGGGTGACCGCTGGGCTAGACCTCAGCCGCCTGTGTCCCCCGCGGGGTGGGGGGCTGCGTCGTCAGCATTCTTGTGGTCTTGATGGGCCGCTATTGGTCTGTTCATCTGCGCTGGTGCAGGGTGGTGGGTGGGCAAGCGTTGAGTGGGGGGTGTTCGATATTGCTGGCGTGGGTACGGTTATGTGCAGGGAGTGCTGGGTCGTAACGGAAGAACCCAACAGGGGCCCGGTGTTGCGTAAGGCGAGCGTCATAACGCTCCTACTGGGGGTAGGAGGGGGGGCTTTTTTTGTTGTGTGTTGGGGTTGATGGTTGCAGTGCGGAGGTACCGGTAATGTGGTGTTGGGGTGGGTGGAGAACTGTGTAGGTCGGAGGGTGGGTGGGCTATGTTGGCAATGGCCCGGGGGGGGGGGGGGAGGGGGTGTGAGTGTGGGGTATTTAAGGCGGTGCTGAGGGCACCGCGGAGTCCATGCCTCGAAGCATCCTGCGGAAGGTGGTGGGAAAATTGGGTAGGGTAGGTTAGAGGGTGGGGTGTGGGTGATGGTCGGCCTATGAGTGCTCAGCGAGGGTACCCGCAATAGCCTGTTAGGGGTGTGCCGGGGTGGGATTTAGGTGCGGGGCGCTGGGGGGGAGTGTGGGGGTGGGGTTAGGAAGCTGGTGAGAACCGGCGCGTCGTTCAGTCGCAGGTGAGTAGGGCTGGTTGCCAAGTACGTGGGGCGAAAAAAGACAAATCGATCCGTAGACGGCCTCGTGGTACCCTAAACAATAGCTTGCGTAGAAGAGCAAGTTGGAGGGCGTGGATTGGAATCGGGCGTGCTGGGGAACATGTATGTGGACGCTCTCTCGGACGCCGAGTCCAACAAAAAAATAGGAGGTGTAAGTGGACCATTGAAGGAGGGGCAAGCACGGGGCGAAACCAGGTGAGTTGTAGGAGATGAAACGACTTGGGGGCCTGATACGCTCCTGATCCCGTCAAGACCATTGTGTGTTATTGTCGAGGGGCAAGTAGGCGCCGTCTGCCCGGTTCTGCTGGTTGAGTTACGTATGTGTTTAATTAACTCAGGGCTCGTGGTGCACGCAGTAGGGCTCCAGACGTCGAAAAAATACCAACATAGATAGCATCGTTGGTTTAAAACTCAAAAACAACACAAAAAAAAAAACCAAAAAAAAGTTTAAAAAAAATTAAAGCTATAACCCTCATTTTAAAATGTTTAAAAAACCCCGAGGGCTAGGGTAGAGGACGAGGGTGGGACGTGGGCGTCCAACTCACCTGCAGGGTCAAGTCCGTGGTCCTGGCGGGGTGAACACAACCTGCTATAGGGAGCAGGGGATCCGCCGCAGAGCTACACTCCCTAGGTTCATCATGTCTGAAGTTACTGGACTCGTGGTAGAGCCTGTTGAGGCCAAACGTGCGACAGGTGATGTCGTGGTATTGCTGACAAGCTTCGAGCATTTGTCCACAGTCAGTCTTCCCGCAGTCCACCCATGTCACCGAAATCGCCACCTCCTCCAGCTCTGCACCTCACCTCCTCCTCCCCCCGCAGTCTGGCCCCCTCCCAGGAAAATTTGGCCTTTTAAAACCGGCATACTCTGAGGAACTGTTTTTCTGGACCCTTCCCACAGTCACAAACCACTTGTCCCGGTTGCTGCTGAGCAATTTTCCGATGCCCGGTTTTCCACCAGTCACGTCCTGTGGGGAATGAATGACCTTCTTGACGTATGGAAGTGTGTAAAGAGTGTCCGACGATGAGGTACACGGTTTGTCAGACATTGGGGAAGTTGTTGTCAGGGCGGAGGTCCCAGGGGGGAGCAGACTGAGGCTCGGAGGATGATGAGGTGTACAGACCCAAGCTTGGGTTGAAGGCCGGGTGAACACGTGGCTTCTGATACGAGGAGAGTCCTCGACCAGAACAGTTGGTAAGAGGCAGTGTGGGCGCCATACGGAGAGGCAGGCCAGAAGCTGGTGCATCAGCGCCAATTTGTCAACTAGTGAACTCCCTTGGCGAGGCTCTTGCGGCGAGGGCTCGATCTTCAGAAGTCTGGAGGTTCTTTAAGGAAACACCGGATGACCGACGGACTGTGGTGTGTTGCAAACATTTGCCAAACAGCTCAGCAGGGGTCCACCACTAATAGCTTAACTACCACCAATTATGCGCGGCGAAAAATGAAGCTAAACCCCACTCAGTGGCAACAAGCCCGTTCACCTCCGGCCGTGCACACCACTGCTCCTTTCCCCTGTGTCAGCTGATAGTCATGCCCGCCCCCTGCCATGACCTGCCACAAAAACCCACCATCGTCGCCTCACGATCCCCACAACATCCACCAGCGTTCAGCTCTCCATACCCCAGACGCTGGATCGAAACGCAAATATAGTGCAACCCCCCGCACGCCCAGCCCTTAATTTGCACATCTCAGATTGCTTAGCCTGGAGATGCTGCCCTATAGGTAGTAATACCGAGGCCTTTCGCACCTCATGGCGGGGTGGCCGCCCCTCCCCTCGGTATTCGGTCCCCAGCCGCCCTACTTTTCCCGTGTGGCTGCCCAGCCCTGCACCTCACGTGTCAGACAACATCATCCGCCTGACCAACCCGTTTCTGACAAGGTCCACCTGACCCCGGACACGTGGACGATGCTGCCCGGGCAGTGCCACTTAATAATCGCTGACGGCCACATTGGGTTAACTTGGTGGAGGCTGGGAGCGGTCTGACCCTGTCGGCTGGTCATATACTTGCGCCCCCGCCCCTGCCGAGGTTGCGGGGCCACCTCGGTCCAGGTGTTTCAGGCCTACTATGCCTCCTCCTCCTCCTCCCCTGTCTACACCTCCTCCTCCTCCGAATTCCATCGCGGGCCTGGCGCCAAATCAGTCGGTGCTCTAGGCACAGCAGCAGTGTCCGTCGCTAAGCACAGCATGCGGTGCTCTCAAACTGCTGAGCCTAGGCGATAAAAAGCACACAAGCCGCCCAAGTAGCTTTTACGGGCATTCGCACATCAAACTTTGGAGGGGGAGTTGAGAGTGGAGAATAGGGATGTGTTAACTTTGTCTCCACTCTGCTGTGTAATCCACAAATATACTTGCCAAACTTTACATTTACCGATATTATTTCAGCGCTTCTTGCGCATCTGTTTACATTCCCTCACCCGCGGCCTATCCTAAACTTATAAGAACGCTACTACACGGTGATCTTATACAAAAGGTTCTTAGAAGTGTGGCTGTTTGGGATAGCCTTTTAGAGACAAGGGGCTTGGAATTGGCGAAAGCTCGCCTGGCACGGAGCGCCAGCTCCATGCCAAGACCAACTAACATAGTTTTTTTAACTGGCAGCCCTTTAATCTACTACTAGTTCACTGCCTCCATACATGGTCCCCTATCAAACGAGCTGTGGTCCCGGCAGAATTTTGGTTTGTGTTCAAATGGCTTTCCATGTTAACTTTGTCGCCACCGAAACAGTGGGGGGGGTGTCGGCTGCTGTGGTAAGTCGCCCAAATATACTGGTTGCGGGCAAACTGTTTATCATGTAGCGCGATATTATTGTAGTGTGCGCGGGGTTGGTGTTTTTCTTGCTCACGGGCTCCTTTGTGTTCCTCTCTGCCACCGGGTCATTGGGGTTTTGAAGCCTGAGTCATTTAGGTGGTATGTGTGCTCCCATGCCACTCGTAGCCCTGCTGCCGCTGCCAAATCTGCCAAAAAAAAATCCGTCCCCTATAGTTGTCAGGGTCAATTCTTGCCTGTTTTAGATTGCTATCTAGCTTTCATCCTTCTGTCCACGTGGTGCTGTCATGGGTCCTGTGGGTTGGGCTGTTGCCCATAATTTTGGCATCATGGTGCGATTAAGCAGCCTCAGAGGCATCCATGCCTGCCTGCCCCTGCTGTTTTCCTGGTCCATTTCCGTGTGTTTTCCATCCTTTTCTGAGGTTCCCATGTGTTTGGCCAAGCTTCCCTGGTGCAGAGCCTTGGTCCCCGTGAAAAATGCTCGAGTCTCCCATTTACTTCAATGGGGTTCGTTATTCGAACGAGCCACTCGAGCATCGGGAAAAGTGTTCGTCTCGCATAACGGTACCCGAGGCATTTAGTGCTCGCTCTCTCTATTAGGGCATAAACAGAAGGGAATTAAGTCCATTATACTTACAAGCGCCGAAGAGGGAACTCCAGTAGTCGGGGTCAAGCTACTGAAGGAGGCGTGCGGGGAGTGGTCCTGTATAAGGGATGGGAACGCCGGCGCTGCGTGTAGAGCGGCGGGCGGTGGGGATGGACGTAATGCGCATTTGGTGCTGGCCGGCATTGCGACACAAATTGAAAGCCGGCGCACGCTCACTGGGATCTGAACCTCGGTGATAGGATACAGGTATGACAATTTAGGTACTGGTGTATCTGTGCCGAGTGTAAGTACATGGCATAAATGGGAAAAGGAATAAAGGACTAAACATGACAGCACTCTAAGAGTATGATAAGGGTTTTAAAGATAAATTTTGGTGATTGAATAATAAATTGATGAAAGAAATAATACATATGAAGATACACCAATTAATAAAAATAAAATTAATATAATAATAATACTAATCCATTTGGGTAGTAGATAAAGGTACATAAAAGTAACTAATGCGTGGAAACACGTATATAGGTATATAAAAGTGACAAAAATTCTATGCCTAAGTCATAATAAGCAGTGAGCCATAGTTTCCCTGGTCTATTCCTGATTTGTTCATTAGCCATGGACATTTTTCCTCCCTCTACACGTCATCCCCACGACCTAGGTGTTTTTTATGCGACTTCACAATTCCTTGCCCGTGATCCTAGTAGGGTCCAACACCCAGAGCGACTTCATCCGGGGCTATTTACCTTTTCCTCCATCATAATTAATTTTTCTGTAATTACCAGATTTTATACAAAAAAGGCACAGCGATGGTAGCAAATTCGCTCCCAGCCTATGCAACCTGTATGTAGTCTCTTTGAAGAACAGACATCTTCACGCATTCATCTTAATGACCATGGTCGTCTATAAGCGATAATAGATGACATCTTTTATAATCTGGAAAGGGAGTGAAAGGAAGCTCTGGATTTCATTTAAGGGCCTCAATACGAACAGTGGGCCACAGTTCACATCCAATATTACATCCAAACTTGGGGAATTCCTTGATGTCCGGTCTATCATGTGGACCAAGGATCCTTACCAAAACCTAGTTTTAAATCCGTTGACAGCAACAGTTTTTACCGGGTAGATTTTGCCACGCAACCATTTCAAAAATGGAAGACTGTGTCTGATATACCTTTTGGTCAGTTGCAAAGAATAAGGCGAAACTGTACCACCGATGCTGACTATATCACACAGAGCCATTCTTAAGATGGTTCAAAGCCTAAAGGCTACCCTCCTCCCTCCTCTCATTTCCTCTGCCTGCGCCAAGGCAGGGCGCCCTTAAGCCAAGACCGAATGCCTTAAAACAGAGCGTATAGAAGAAGACCGGTGATGAACTTTCAACCGACCACTTTATCATAATCACCACATACTCTAATATGGTGGCAAAATTAAACAGATCCTCAAGAAACACTGGAATTTATTACTCCACTACCCATACTCAAAAATAGCATTTCTGCTAATCCCACCATCACTTTTCGATGACCCACCCCCCGCCCCCCACACCCCACAACCCACAGGACGCCCACACATCCCACACCAACAGCGCCCAACGCGCCAGAAAACCCCCACCCCTCGGCAACACGCCCCATGTCCATTGGCAGCATCCGAGCGAGCCCATGGCCACGTGGCTCACCACAACCCACCCTCCCCCACCTCACACCCACCCCATGTCAGGCATGGACAGCGCAACGGCGCTAGCACCCGCCGTAGGACAGCTGCAACCACATTCGTCCTCACCCCCACCGCTCCCCCCACCGCACCCCCCCCCTGTCCCACTCAAGATCCGGGACTGACCGGACGAAGCCCCCCGTTACGGCGCCCTACCCCTCTTCCCACACAAACGCGATGTAGTGCCGCAACTGGGCCCCTGGATCTGACACATCGCCCCGAAAGTCGCGACGTAGCCCCCGCCTCGTACCCCAGACCCCCGGCCAAAGCGTAGGATCCTTGCGGGACGCCACCTCTCGACCCCTCAGAAATTCAGCGGCTCGCACCAGGTCACGGCGCCACGGGCCCCCGGAAGTTTGTCCTCCCCTAGGGGAGCGGGGAGAGTCTGGGGCGACTCACCGTCTTCCCGCCCCAAGAGCCCCTCGCGTCACCCACCGCCACGACGCAACCGCCATCGCCTGGACGAGAAACCCAACAGAGACCGCTTTCCTTAAAAATATCCTTGCACCTAGTCGGTTATGCACCGCCAAAAAAAACAAAACCTGACCTATCCGTCTTTCAAAAGGTCTTAGGCCAGTTTTTAAAATGTGGTCAGAACTCTGCAAGTGATGCATACCATCCCCACCGAAGGTCCACTTTCTCAATTAATACAACTGGAGAGTTTTGTTTCGAACGTTAAAAGTTTCAGTCAATCAACTGTAGCTCTATCTTGTTATTTATTTAATTCGAATGTACTTGTAAACACAGTACATTGGCCGCACTATCCCCAACCACTGAGAGAACAATGATAAACATCGAGTAACACATCAACGGTTTTCTCCTCCATATGTATCAAGAATGCGGCCCTGTACCACAAACAAACTATACGGAATTTAGCATAACACCTATTAACACGTTTAGTCCCTCCACCCACCCAGCGTTTCGATTCATCTAAAGAAACGCAAATGTCCTGGATTTATAAACTTCGTGTCCTGCCGCCGGTCTCAACGATCTGCTTGAAAATATCTTTTAAATCATCACACTCTCACTTATACTCAGAGTCCATTTCACTCCATTTGAGGTCATATATCTTTTTAATAGAGTATATAAGTCCCACACAACACATCCTCATAACGTATGAAATTTTATTTATTAAACAATAGATTACATCAATCACAAATCATATTTTATTACGTATGTACTCTATTCACTGAACATTTTTTACTCTAGTCAGTTTAATATTTTTTGTGTACTTGTCTCATGTAATTTCTGACCATTAATTTTAACACCACTAGGTTCCTCATGTTTATCCCATATCTATTTAAGCTTTATGCCAATGTACCTATGGCTCCACTGCTTATTTAGACTTAGGTCTAAATTTTTGTCACTTTATATAGCTTCTTACGTGTTTCCCCTTAGTTATACTTTTTTATGTACCTTTATCTACTACCCAAATTATTCTGTATTTATTATTATTATTAATTTTATTTTTATTAATTGTGTATCAATTCATGTAATTATTTCTTTCATCCATTTATTTTATTCAATCACCAAAATTAGCTTTAAATAAATACCTTATCCTACTATTTAGGTGCTGTCATGTGAGTCCTTTTTCCTTTTCCCATCTGCCCATGTACTTACACTCTGACCGATACACAGTACCTACATTTGTCACCCCTGTATCCTATTCCATCCCAGGTTCCGATCCCATTGCGCGTGCGCCGGCTTTCAATTTGTGTCGCCTGCACGCCACTCCGTGCGCAGCGTCCATCCCCACCGCCCGCCGCGCTACACGCAGCGCCGGCGTTCCCATCCCTAATATCGACCCTCCCGCGCGGCCTCCTTCCCGTACTGACGCGACTGAGTTCCTCTTAGCGCCTGTTGTAAGTATAATGGACTTCCACCGTTCTGTTTATCCCTAATCGCCATGTCAATTCAAAGGTCCATATCTTGATTCCTTTCCTTTTGTTTTTCCTTTTCAATCTGTTCCCACTCAGTGTGTCCCAGTAAGTCTCCTATCTTATTATTAATTTTTTTAGTTTCAACTTTGGCTTCTATTGCCCCTCTATCTTATATTATACTTTTTTAAATTTATGTATCAGATTTAACCTATCACTGTACCCCTCATACCTTCCAGCTACTTGGCCTTTTCACCCCAATTAGTCTATGTATATTTATTTTTTTTACCTATTTTACTCATATGTTTACATAAGCCCCTTCAAAAGTTCTCATCCTCCACTATCCATGTATCTAATTTTTCCTGTGCATACACACAATTCCTCTGCCCTCTCTTTTATCCTCTATGACCCAGCTATTATGTTCTATTTTTCCCTATATTTTTATGTACTTTTACTCGTCTGTACACCCCTTTTCTTTTCTTTATTTTATATCAATACATCTTTTACATTTCCGCGGTATCTTTAATATAATTATTTATTAATACTTTTTAACCTATATATTTATATAACATGTATTGTTTCGTTATAATTGTATTTTGCTGGTAATTACGAAGTCGTTATATGTTTCACACTTCAATGTATTTCATTGTACTCCATCAATTTTATTCATGATATCTATTCTACTAGTTTCTGGTCTTACGAGGGGTCTCCCCCGAAACCCGTTAACTGATTCACTGCTTACCCCAATAAAATTTGTCGTAACCATCAACTTGGAGAGTCTTCTTTATTCGGTTACAAATTCGCACTTTCCAGGGCCCCCCGCCACCTTTCCATTATTGCATTATTCATTTTTACTGTACCTCTGGTCACCGTTCCTCTCGGAGCGTCCCCAAAAGTTTGCTGGCCGTAACCTAAGATCAAAACTCCGTAACCATTAAGGATCCTCCCCCATTTTGGATATTTATACCTACCGCTTGTACCCAAGTGGTCACCAGGTGAGCACTCCATTTTTCCTCACCACATTCGGTTACAAGCCACTTTCCAGGGCCCCCTCCACCTTGTCCATTATTGCAAAATCCGTGGCATTCAGACTTCAGTTACCCCGTACCCTCCTTATCCGTAATGTCCTTTCATAATCTCTACTGAAAGAGTACGTCCTCCCTTGTCCTCCTAGGTCTGAGCCATTGTCATTAGGGCAAACTGGACTTTGAAGTGAAAACTTCTTACTCTCGCAAGTTCAAACTCTTTCCAGTATCTCATACAATGGAAGGGATTCGGCCCCCTGAGGATCATAAACGTGGCCACTAGCAGAGATCTTCATGCCCGCACCGCCTCAGGCCAATATCATCAGTGAAACCCCCAAACGTGGTGGTCCTAAGGAGGGTCCAGTGGCCCCTCCGAAAAGTGGGTACTTTCAACGTCTGCTCCTTCTGTCCTCCTCTTTACGTGCTGTAGGATTAGGACAAACAACTGATTTTTCAAATCATCCTGCATTGTGAACGAGGATCTAATGGTGGGTCTGACCTGATGTCCGGCCACGTTCCCCTCACAGATTCTGTCTGCAAGAAGCAACACTGTTTATCGTAATTGCTCCGTTCCCACCTGTGGCAGGGCCTAGGTTTTTCCTATAAGTGTCCAGGTTAGATTTGACTCTTTGCTGGTCGCTGCTATCGTTGTTGTTTGCTAATCGCAACAAATGAAAACAAAATAAGCAACCAGTTGTGGGCCCCGAAATGTTCCCCAACAACCAATAAATCTCCTCTACACAGACTGACGAGGGGCCGGCCTTTCCTTAAGGTAGCCCAGCCAAAGTCGTGTCTAGTTAGAACTTCTCCCTAGCTGTTGCATGTAGCAGCAGGTGGCGCAGCGGAAGCTGCTGGGCCTCATAACCCAGAGGTCGAGTGCTCGAAACCAATCTCTCTGCTAATCGTCCTTCCTTTGTCCATCTACAATGTTACAATTTTGCAAAAGCTCCCCTAGTAATTCGGACTCCTTTTTGGGGCCCAGAACTGTTCATCATCAGTCCAAATCACTGCTCCCATCTAGCTCGTTGTCCAAAAGCGTTTTCAGTCAGACCCTCCCCTGTCTGTGACAAGACCTGTAACCCAGATACCTGCCATAGAAACCATTTCTCTTCTTGGTGCGTGAATTTTTTTTTTCCATCTCTGACGTTACAATTAGCCAAATCTCTCTAGTGAGTTAGGACTCCTGTTTCTGCCCAGGGCCGGCAACCGAAGCCCAAATTACTGCTCCCAATCTTGCTTGTGGTCCAAAATAGTTTTTCAAAGCCGCCCTGCTTTGCAGTCCTTGAATTTGCCCCCCCCCCCATGCCGCTGCCCCACTCCGGCCACTTAAGCTGCCTTACATCCACACTTAAAAAAAAAAACAAAAAAAAAAGACCTACCAAAAAGAGTCAGAGTCTAGTGGGAAAACTCCACCCTCCACACACCCCCTCAGCAAGGCGAGGGGTAGTAGCTTCAATGGTAGAGCGCGTCGCGTAGCATGCGAGGTTAGCGGGATCTATGCCCGCAATCCGCCACTTGCCTTTTTGCAGCCGTTTTTCAAATTGGGAGAAATGTCTCCTGCGTGCCAAGGCCGTACCTGAGAATTCAGGCTAGTAAGTCACGCCCCGGGCTTCCCCAAGCCTTCGATAGCTCACTGGTAGAGCTGGAGGACTGTAGTACTCTAATAGCAATCCTTAGGGTCGCTGGTTTCAATCCGGCTCGAAGGAGATTTTTTTTTGTTGGTATCCTTTCATTTTGCACGTTTATTAATAAGTCTGGCATCAAGCAGACTTTTCTGCTGTGCTTCTTCTCTTCCATCTGAAGAACCTTCTTCTTCCATGTGTGCTTAGATATTTGAACGGGTCCAGTTAGACGGAGCTCTTAATTGAAGTTGTAGCTGAGCCACTCAAGCTGCAGGCGTACGCCAAAAAAAAAAGGAGGACTGGCGTCCCTGGGTGGGCTCACACCACCAACCTTTCGCTTAACAGCCGAACGCGATAACCTATTGCGTCCACAGAGACAACGAGCTGCTTGCCTGGTGTTTCCCTTTTCAGGCAGGTCAATGGCCTATGGTACGGGTATATTGTCCGAGCAACAAATGAAAACAAATAAGTCACCATTTGTGGCCCCGAAATGTGCCCCCCCAACCAATAAATCTCTACACAGACTGAACGGAGGGCCGCCTTTCCTTAAGTAGCACATCAGAAAGTCTGTCTAGTGAGAACTTCTCCCCAGAGCCGTTGCAATGTAGGCAGCAGAGTGGCCGTCAGCGGAAGCGTGCTGGGCCCATAACCCAGAGGTGATGGATCGAAAACCATCCTCTTCTGCGTCCTTGCCTTTTTTGTCCGTTCTACAATGGTTACATGTGCAAAGCTCCCCTAGTAAGTTCGGACTCCTGTGTGTACGGGTGATCTTCTCTTGCATTCTCTAGTTCTGTTTTCTGATCTCTTGCCTGTTTATTGACTAGTCTATTTGGATTGTGATTTGGTTATTGTTTTTCGACTGGGATTGTTTATCTCACCTTATTGTGTTTGTTTGTCTGTATTTTGTACGAGTTCACAATCTTAAACCCAGAGGGAAATGTCGCCCGTTATTGTCCTCCGTTGTTAGGGGGACCCAATAAGTGGTAGGGACAATAGCGTACGCATTATCAGGGCTGTCCTGTTTGTATCCTATGTCTCCTCCTCCTCATAGATTGTAATCGCCTAGGACCAATTGTACAAGCACGTCACCACTCCTGTGGTCCCCTCCTCCTCATAGATTGTAAGCTCTTGTGACCATTGTACAGCACTGTCACCCTCCGGTGTCCCCCCTCCTCCATGGATTGTAAGCTCTTGTGACCATTGTACAAGCAACCTGTCCCCTCCGTTCCTCTCCTCACATAGTTTTTTGTAGCTCTTTGCCCATTGTAACAGGCATGTCACCTCCTGTGCCTCCTCCTCCTCCTCATAGATTGTAAGCTCTTGTGACCAATTGTAAAACACTGTCACCTCTTTCTCTCCTCATAATTGTAAGCTCTGTGACCATTGTACAAGCACTGTCCCTCTTGTGTGTCCTCCTCATGAGATTGTAATCTTCTGTGACCATTGTACAACACTGTCACATCCTGTTTCTCCTCCTCCTCATAGATTGTAAGCTCCTGTTATTAGTTGTACAAGCCTGTCACCTCCTGTGTCCTCCTCCTCCTCATAGATTGTAAAACTTTTGTGACCATAGTAAAGCAACACAGTCATCTCCTTGTCGCTCCTATCATAGATTGTAATCTCCTGTGACCATTGGTACAATCACTGTCAACTCCCGTGATCCCCCTCCCTTCTCATAGATAAGTAAGCTCCTGTGACCATTGTACAACACTGTCACCTGTCTCCTTTGGTTCCCTGCTCCCATAGATGGTAGCTCCTGTGACCATTGTAACCAAGCACTGGTCACCGTCCTGTGTCCTCCTCCTCATGATTTGTAACTCCTGTGAACCCATTGTTACAAGCACTGTCACCTCCTGTCCCCCATCCTCCTCATAGATTCAAGCTTCTTTCCCATTGTACACGCACTGTCCACCGCGGTCCTGTTTCCCCTCTCTCCTCATATTTGACCAAGCTCTTGTTACCATTTTTACAAGCACTGTCAACTCCTGTGTCCCCTCTCACTAGATTGTAAGCTCCTTTTACCATTGTACAGCACTGCCACCTCTCCCCTTTGTCCCCTCCTCCTCATAGATTGTAAGCTCCTGTGATCATTGTACAAGCACTGTCCACCTGTGTCCCCTCCTCCTTATAGATTGTAATCTCTTGTGACATTGTACAGCACGGGTCACCTCCTGTGTCCTCCTCCTCATCATAGATTGTAAAACTTTTTGTGACCATGTACAGCACAGTCACCTCCTGTGTCCTCTCCCCTCATATATTGGAAGCTCCTGTGACATTGTCAAGCCCTGTCCCACCGTCCTGTGCCCCCGTCCTTCTCATTGATAGTAAGCTCCTGTGAACCATTGTACAAGCACTGTCACCTCCGTGTTCCCTGCTCACTCATAGATTGTAAGCTCCTGTACCATTGTACAAGCACTGTGTACCCATCCTGTGTCCTCCTCCTCATAGATTGGTTAAGCTCCGTGTGACCATTGTAGCAAGCACTGTCACCTCCTGTCCCCTCCTCCTCAAATATATTGTCAAGCTTCTGTACCATTGACAAGCACTGTCACCTCCTGTGCCCCTCCTCCTCATTAGATGTAAGCTCTGTGACCATTGTACAAGCACTGTCACCCCCTCCTGTTCCCTCCTTATAGATTGTAAGGCTCCGTGACCTTGTACAGCACTGTCACCATCCTGTGGGTCCCCTCCTCCTATAGATTGTAAGCTCCTTTGAATCATTGTACAAGCACTTTCCCCTGTTCCCCGTCCTCCTTATAGATTGTAGCTCTTGTGACCTTGTACAAGCCTGTCACTTCCTGTGTCTCCTCTTCTCATAGATTGGTTAACTTTTGTGACCATGAGTACAAGCCTGTCACCGTCCTGTGTTCCTCCTCCTCATAGATAGTAAGCTCCTGTTACCATTGTACAAGCACCGTCACCTCCTGTGTCCTCTCGGTCCTCCTCATAGATTGTAAGCACTGGTGACCATGTACAAGCACTTTCACCTACTGTGTCCCCTCTCCGCCTCATAGATTGTAAGCTCCTGTGACCATTGTACAAGCACTGTGCCCCACCTTCCTGTGTCCCCTCCTCCTCTAGATTGTAAGCTCCCATGACCATTGTACCAAGCACTGTCACCCGTCTGTTCCTTCACTCCCTCATGATTGTAAAGCTCCTGTGACATTGTATCAAGCACTCGTCACCAACTTCCTGGTTCCCCGCCCCTCCTCATAGATTGTAGCTCTGTGACCATTGTACCAGCCTGTCATCGTCCTGTGTCCCCTTCCTCCTTATAGATTTGTAGCTCCTGTAACCATTGTACAAGGCACTGTCACCCTCCTGTGTGTGTCCTCCCGCCTTATAGATTGTAGCTCTTGTAACCATGTACAAGCGCTGTCACCTCCTGTGGTCTCCTCCTCATAGAATTGTAAGCCTCCTTGGAGCCATTGTACAGCACTGCACCCGTTCCTGTTTGTCCCCCTCCTCATAGATTGTAAGGCTCCTGTTACATTGTACAAAAGAAAGAAAAAACATGTCCACCAGTCCTCTTTTCCCTCCTCATAGATTGTCAGCCTCCTGTGACCATTGTACAAGCACTGTCACCTCCTCTGTCCTCTCCTCATAGTTGAAGCCTCTTGTGTATAGATGCCCAATTTCTGGTGCTGGATCAACCAGTTTCCGTTCACATTGGAGGAGCCCAGTTTCTCTCCTTCGGCCTATTGGGACCCTGTGCTTGTTTTGGTCATGGTGCGGGCCTATAACACTGGGGGTCATAGGGTCCCAGTGTCTGAGTAAACATCAATGACATGAACCCTCATCAATAACGCACTTAGCTGGAGGAGCCCAGCAGGTGACATGTAATCAAGGGTGGTGCCAACACCGGATACACTCCTTACTACCTGATGTTCGGAAGACATGGAGATCTTCCTGCCAATATGGCGTTGGACACGGAATCCCCTAACTCCCAATCTCTACTCCCCCAGACTGATTGGGTCCAGGAACACCAGAGGCGTCTGGCGGATACCAGAGAAATTGTGGACCTTTGGGTGGAGGAAGCTCGAGACAAACAAAAAAAACTTTGACCGCAATGCTTGCGCTGAGCCTCTTGCCCTTGGAGAGCGAATGTGGCTGCGAAACAACCATCCCACCAGTAAGTTAGATGGGCGTTGGGAGCGTGAGCCATACCTAGTTAGGGACAGTCTCTCCCCTGAAGTCTACGAGATTTCAAGAGGAGACCGTCCACCACTTCAGGTACACAGGAACTGGCTGAAGAGATGTCTTCGTCCCTTTGCCCCTGTGTCAAGTCCGCTGGCCCCTACTTCCAGTCCAACATCTTCTTTGTGTTCACCTACCCCCAGTTTCTTAGAACTTGTGACTGTGCCTCAATGTTGTGTACTTGTTTCCACCCCAGTGAGGGGTACACCGGAGAGGCCATCATCCCCACCGCAGTCTCCCTTACTGCTACCTGTGGCGGATGACCCAGCGCCAGAACCTGCGGCCCCTGTTGCATCTGAGGCACCTGTGACCCCAACGCCAGTGCCCGAGTCAGTGGAAGACGACGAGGAGGTTGTATTTTTCTCCCAGGAACTCTGGAGGTCCCAGCGGGAAACAAAGGGGAAAGCACCTGCATACCTGCAGGAGTACCATGTGCCTCGCCGCAGAGGTCAGAGAGCCCAGATGGTGTGCTTCTCTAAACCTGAGGTACTCACTGCTACTTCAGATAACTCCAATACAGAGTAACCCCTGATGGGCTGTAGCCCTTAACTGGTACTGAACTATGTATAAATTCTGAATATGCTTTGCTTTTTCTGCTACTCCCAGTTGGGCTGAGCCCCACATCTACCTCATAGAGACAGAGACTATCCTGAGACTCTTCCCCCTATTTATTTACTACAGTTAAGAGACGTTCCTTGAACTGCTTACCATTGTTATATGCCATGTTAGCAATGTTAGCATCAACCTCTGCTCAAGCAGAGACCTCTACAAAGGATTCTGTCCCTTTACATCCGGAGGAGACCCTTTGTTTGCTGCACTTTTCTCACATCAAGGGCTGTGCCCAGAAGTTGGACTTTGTTTTAAAGGCTTCTGAGAGACTTTAAGCCATTCGTTACAAGGAAAAGTTGCTATTTACTTTATTTTGCTCTTCATGCCTTCATTTGCAGGAATGGACATTCTGTTTGCAATCTCCATGCCTTTTTCCCCACAGGAAAATGGACATTTCTGCTATTGCCTTCTGTGATACCAGTAATAGTTCAAGTAACGTTTGTAACGTTCAAGCAATTTACGCATTGGGCTGCTTAAGCCAATGTGCGTTATATGTTTGCACAACTGTCATTTATTGCCAGTAAGTTTGCACTTAACATTTTCATAGGCTTTGCAGGTGATAGTGTGACTGTGTTGGACCGTCTTTTATATTTAAATCCCGACCGCAAGCTTACGCCTAGAATCTGAGCTCAGTCAATGGGGGTCATTTACTAAGGGCCCGAATCGCTCTTTTTCGTCGGGTTTCCCAAAAATTACCGGTTTGCACCGAATTGCCCCAGGTTTTTGGTGCAAGTGATCGGATTGTGGCGCATCGGCGCCAGCATGCGTGGCCGTCGGAAAACATGACGGATTTGGAAAAACCGCGGTATTGACACGCGCTTACCTGCACCTAGGATAGGATGGTGAACTCCAGGGAACTCCGACGGACTTCAGCGCAGCAGCGACACTGGTGGACATCGGCACACTACCTTAGTGAATCGCTGGAAGACCCGAATCCTTGACGGAGAACGCGCCGCTGGATCGCGACAGGTCCGGGTAAGTAAATGTGCCCCATTGTGTGGCCTCTGTAAACTGCGGGTCCTTATGTATCACCTAGATGTCATACACACCGGGTAAGACCGTCAGATGGCAGGTAAAGTGTACTGTATGCATTGCATGTACTTAAATGTATTACTATTTGTCGCCAAGGAAGAAGAGATTTCGAACATATAGTCAGGCCTTGGTGCAAGGAGTGGATTACAGGACATGACACCACACCTTTCCCTTCTATATAGTTGCTTTAAGGGCATTAGCTACCAACTGTCACATTCGCAGTATTTTAGTGTACCCAGTCCAACACCAACCCAGGTGCCTGTCTCCAGGGCCATGGGCAGTTTGTCCCCTACACTGCACATAGCCAGCACTTTCTCGAAAGTGCAACCTATACCATCTTTACCCCTACCGGCTGTAATACACAAATGGACCCTCTGGAGCCCATCTGCTGCTGGACAGCATTGGTTTTCTTTACTCCTATCCGGTCCATAGCCGAGCCATAGCGCTCTTTTAATTGCCCTGGGGGTAGGCAACACCCTTGCCAATGCATGGGCAGAGGAGTAATTGCGAATAAGTCCCTTGTACCATCCAGTATATATAGAGGTAATTGTCCAATGATGTTCCACTATCGGAACTGGAGTGTGGTTGGAGAATGAGATCACCTGACTAGGGATTAACTAAACCCTTAGTCAGGGCAGGAGTTAGCTCTCTTAGGCCCAGCTCTCACCACATGAGGAGCTACTCAGGCCCAGCTCTTCTATTGAGCAGACCTCTCTCTTGGAATCCAGCTCTAACCAGAGAGACCTCAGAGCACATGCTCTGACCACAGGCCTCCTAGGCCTCAGCAACTACACACTGAGTGACACAGTACCATAAGGACAAAGCTGCAGCTTTCAGCATTGGACACAGCTACATCCCAGCCTGCCCCTGCATCCAGGCTGGTGACACAACTCCTGAGGTTCCCTCTCCAAGATCATTCCAGTAATCTGCCTTTGTGCAGAATCGTTTGGCCTTTTGCTGCTGTTGGTTCCAATAAAGAACTGTAAAGTTACTTTTATGCACTACATTGCCTTAGTCTGGTCCCTGCTATGGCTGTATCACCATCAAGGGCGCCCAATCTATCTACCAGGGACACATACTACAGACTCTAAGGGCTTCCCCAGGGAGAACCAGTACCACAGCCTCTCCCTCATCTAATTTCTTGCACACTCCACCTGCTGGAGACCTGCCAGGCTGTGGGACAGCCCTCTGGTCCCCATACCAAGCACCGTGACACTAGCGTGCATAGGCCGCAACCACCAGCTACTCCGGTATTCTGGGCCCCGGTTGCCTCCAGGCCCCAAGAAAAGGCTAGGCCCCAGTGGGGGATGTTGCACAAGTACACCAAGAGCCATGAAGGAGATACCAGGGGACAGGGCAGTACACCAGGAGATATGGAGGGGGCCTTAGGAGGGCAACAACCCAGCAGCAGGACCATTACCTCCACCTTTTTGCATGGAGGAACATGAGGAGCACTGCCAGAACCCTGCAAAATGACCTCCAGAAGCCACAAATGTGCCTTTTTGGATTGACACAGGGATAACGGATAATTCCAAAACTGACCATAATGGATGACAGAAAAGTGTTGAAAATGAGATTTTATAATTATAATAAGTGTAGACTCTGGTTTCTCCTTTCTTTACTTTACTTTATTAAGGGAGGTAATTAACTGTGGTAGGTAACAAAGCTTTTATTACGAAGCACTATACTATACACTATACTAAAACTATACTCATAGATTGTAAGTTGTTTAACAGCAATGGCAATGGCCAAACAGTAGCAGTAGTTTCTGCAAGCTGGAAGAGTCATGGAGAGAGCTGGTCCACAGGAAGGTTGTACACAGCCTAGTAGTATCTTCAGGCAGGGCTGGTAGAGATGGACCTGAGTCCAGATGGTGGAATTCTGCTTTGGGGCTTAAGTCTAATGACTTGCACTCATTCTTCCTGGTAGTGGGTCTGGAGAACAGCTCCAGAATGGAGCTGCACACTGGACCTGCTTCTCTATCTACTGACTGAAATCCAAGACCATGTGCTCCTGCCCACCAGGGGTTTATATACTCCCTTGGTCAGATGGTAGCTCTCTCCAACCAGCTTCCAGCTTGCTTTCATGAAACACCATTGGACAATAACATTTGGCATATTGTCAACTCTTGCCATACCGGGCAGTGGCTATAGCTGCAATTACAAAGTTCTCCAGGACTTAGAGACCTCCTACAGAGGTCACTCCATATCTCATATTAAAGAGGAGACTCTCCTGTTCAACATGGCACAATATTGGGGCAGATTTACTTACCCGGTCCATTAGCGATCCAGCGGCGCGTTCTCTGCCCTGGATTCGGGTCCGGACGGGATTTATGATGGTAGTTCCTCCGCTGTCCACCAGGTGGCGTTGCTGCGCTGAAGTCCGCTGGAAAGCCTCGAAATACACCGGCCTATCCTGGATGAAGGTGAGTGAAATTTTCGCGACACAATTTTTTTTTTAAATGCGGCGGTTTTTCCGAATCCGTCGGGTTTTCGTTCGGCCACGCCCCCCGATTTCAGTCGCGTGCAAGCCGGCGCCGATGCGCCACAATCCAATCACGTGCGCCAAAATCCTGGGGCAATTCAGGTACAATCGGCGCAAATCGGGACCCCCAATATTGGGGCAGATATACTTACCCAGTCCATTAGCGATCCAGCGGCGCGTTCTCTGCGCTGGATTCGGGTCCGGCCGGGAATTATTAAGGCAGTTCCTCCGCCGCCCACCAGGTGGCGCTGCTGCACTAAAAAGCATCGGAACACGCTCAAGTTCACCGGCCTATTCCTAGTGAAGGTAAGTGCAAGCTCCGCGACACATTTTTTGTTTTAAATGCAGCGGTTTTTCCGAATCAGTCGGGTTTTCGTTCGGCCAGGCCCCCCCCGATTTCCGTCGTGTGCATGCCAGCGCCGATGCGCCACAATCCCGGGGCAATTCAGGGGAAATCAGCGCAAATCGGAAATATTTGGGTAATGCGTTGGGAAAACGCGAATGGGGCCCTTAGTAAATGACCCCCATTGTGTTTCTAGGTGCCTGGGTTCAGGAAATATAGGCGTTTGAAGTGTGTCCACCTCCAGCAGGTCAGCTGAAGGCAGAATTTAGAAGAAACTGCTGGAATTTTACTTTGCAAAAGTACATGCACCCCCTGCATCTGCAGCTGAACCTGGGGAAGGGGGATGGAATAATGCCGGACATATTTACACCATGGTTTGGTAAAAGTTACTTCTTATTTAAAACACTACAATTATAAAATTTACATAAAAGCTTATTTTTGCACATTGGTAAATTATTGGAAATTAAAAATAATAATAACAATAAAAAATGTATCCTAAAAAAATACTAAGAAAAAATTAATATGAGAGGTGATGATCGGTCATGAAGAGGTTAAATAAACATGAGAGCTCCATTGGTTGGTTAGTTTAAACAGAGGGAAGTACAGAGGCTTGAGCAACAATGATCATTTAGGTGCAAAAACGGAACAGATAAATGTGACAAATCTGCCCCAATGTGTCCCTGACACATTGGGGGTCATTTACTAAGGGCCAATTCGCGTTTTCCCGACGTGTTACCCGAATATTTCCGATTTGCGCCGATTTCCCCTGATTTGCCCTGGGATTTTGGCGCACGCAATCGGATTGTGGCGCATTGGTGCCGGCATGCACGCGAAATCGGGGGGCGTGGCCGAACGAAAACCCGACGGATTCGGAAAAACTTCCGCATTTAAAAAAAAATATGTGTCGCGAAAATTGCACTTACCTTCACTCAGCCCGGCTCGGTGTATTCCAGTGCGTTTCGATGCTTTTCAGCGCAGCAGCGCCACCTGGTGGACGGCAGAGGAACTACCTTAGTGAATCCCGGTCGGACCCGAATCCAGCGCAGAGAACGCGCTGCTGGATCGCGAATGAGCCGGGTAAGTAAATCTGCCCCATTGTAATGATGAATTCCCCCCATGAGTCACCTGACTGCGTCCAGTCCTTATTTATATCACTTTTTTATTTTGACCCTATTTTACTTAATACAAACTAATTTAGGGAATGTCTTGATTTAGCATTGGCAGAAGTTTTTTTATTTTTCCGTTGCCAGAGATGGTTAAGGTCTTACTTTTTGTTGGAGGAGTTTTGTTTTCAGCTTTTCAGTCTTATTTTGGGGCACGTAACATTTTTTTGATCACTTTTTAGGACATTTCGTTGTGAAGGGTATTAATGAATCATCTTTTTCAGAAATTTTTGTTGGGGTAATTTTACGGCGTTCACCTTGCGGGTCTAGTAATGATTCTGCTTTATTGTTCAGAATGTCATGGACACGGTGATACCAAATATGTGAGAGGGGGAGGGGGGGATATTGGTGTTTTTTGTACCTCCATGAGACAATACAAAGACCAAGCACAATATCATGTGGATCGGCTTTTATTGTTAAGATTCATCGCTCATAGTGAAGATGCTGATAAGAGGAGGAGGAGGTTCTCCTATAACATAATAAATGCGCAGCATATTCCATTGTTGCAGGAGCCGATATTCCTCATCATTACCGGACACTTATCTCTGCACGACCCTCGTCTCATCATACAACGGGAATCCAGATCTCTCACATCTGCAACAAGATCAGCAAGAAGTTAGTGAGGTTTGGTTATCAGCCACCAGAAGAAACCCAAACCCTCTAAATCCCCAGATTACACAGCCAATAGGGGGCGTCCTCCTGGCTCTGCTGATTGGCTGAGGAGCCCTGGGAGGAGGATAAGGGAACCTGACAGCAGGACATGTATATGGTATAAATATACACCCATAGGCTCAGCCCAGTGTAACAGGCCAGAATCCACTCCCAGCCCAGACTATAACCCGGAAAATCCCCCCAATGACAGAGTATGCCCCCCAGGCTGGCGTATACCTCCTAGGCCATAGTATACAACCACAAGCCAGAATATACCTCACAAGCCCAGAGTATCCCCCTCCCATGCCATTTTATACCCCCAAAGACAGAGTATACGCCTTACGCCAGATTATATCCTCCCAGTCCAGTGTATACCCCCAAAGAAAGTGTCTACTCCCCCAGGCCAGACTATAAAAAGTGGTCTAGGCAGCCAGAGTATACCCCCCAGGCCAGGGTATTCCCCTTATGCCAGATTATACCCCCCCACCCAAGACAGAGTATACCCCCACCAGACCAGAGTATAACCCCACCAGACCAAAGTATACACCCACCAGACCAGAGGACAAGGAGCCACAGTGTGAGAGAGGACAGGGGGCCACAGTGTGAGAGAGGACAGGGGGCCACAGTGTGAAAGAGGACAGGGGGCCAAAGTGTGAGAGGGCAGGGGGCCACAGTAGAAGGGTGGCATTTTGAACCCGCTTTTAGTCCGTTTTTGAGCAGTTTGTTAAGTGCATTTTAAAAACACATACGTTTTTTTACCTTTTTGTCAGTTTTTAATTAAGATAATTGGGAAAAACAAACAAAAACTCATGCATTTTCTAACAGACTGCTTAAAAACGGACTAAAAACGGGTTCAAAAAGACATGTGTGACACCACCCTAAGAGAGTACAGGGGGCCACGACATAAGGGGTGATGAAGGACAGCGGGATGTAATGTGAGAAAAAACAGGGGGCCACAATATGAGGGGGGAGCAGGAAAGGAGGCCACAATATGAGGGAGGATGGAGGACAGGGGGCCACAATATGAGGGAGGATGGAGGACAGGGGGCCACAATATGAGGGAGGATGGAGGACAGGGGTCTATAATATAAGAGAGGACAGGGGGACACAATAAAAGTGGGGGAACCAACGTAGAGGGAGGATCAAATTAAAACAGTGGCATTATATCTTGCTCCATAAAGTAGTTGGCCACTGGAAAGGGGCATTATGCTACGAAGGGGCTCATAATGACAGAAGGAATTATAGTATGTTCATGGGTGGGGCAAGGGATGGGAAAATGGACATGGTTTAGTAACAAAGGGAATCGTTGGGAGGTATGCAAAGTTTAACACCCAGGCTGAGAGGTACTTACCTTGGTTGTGTCCATGGACCACCACAGAGAACATGATAAGAACCAGGAGCAGAACTGGAGATCCGGAGAACATTCTGAGCGTCGAGCTGCAGTCTGAGGTCAGCAGAGAGGAGAGAGCGAGAGGTCCATCACTGTCTGTGACTGGTATATAAAGCCTGAGCCAGCGTCATGTCTCATCCTCCGTGTGACTGCTGTATAGACTGTGATGTAGCTGCAGGATGTGGATCTTTGAGGAGAAGGTCACCACACCACCAAACCCATAATGCTGACGTCCAAGGATCCTGTCCACTCATCCGGGTCTGTTCAGATGTCGCAGGTTTTCTCCAGTCTTCTGCAAACGTTTGACATAAGAATTTTGTGGCTTATTTGGTGACTCTTGTTGCATTTGTAAAGTTCCACCTTGATGCAGTTTAGAAGTTCAGGTTCACAAACAGTATCCCTTAGGTTCTGTTCACACTGGGCATTTGCATTGTATTTAGAAACGCGTTGGAAACACCAGGAGCAGGGGTCAGAGCAATGGCATATGCATTTCCTTTGAAACACATGCGAATGGGAACATGCACACAGTTGGGCACATTTACTAAGAACATTTATTTGCCTAATAAAACAGCTGTAGAAATTTGCGTTTACAAAATCCAGTCATTGAGGCAATCGCGTTATGAAATGCGTTGAACGCACACAAGGCTGCACCCTCCACTTCTCACTGACTCACAGATTGTCCAGATAAAGGCCAAAGGGGTGACCCTTCCAGCCATTACAAGAGAAGTTGTTCCAAGTCTGTGATATCATCATTAAGTCTCCCAAGAAGTCTGAGCTCCCCAAGCACAAATGTGAGAGAGGACGGGATAATGCGGAAAATCTCCATGAGGAAACATTTCTTCAGTGCAGCTGGAATTGCTGCCAGTTCAGCCCTGACCAGGGGAAGGATCTGTCTCCTCATACAGTTGTCTAGATTTGCTATCTACCTTTGCGTCAGATAATTGGCACACCCTGTACTGCAATGGGAATGCCCCTTTAGTTTTCTGAAGTGTTGGACAAAGTGCAGCCATAACACAAAAGTGTTGCAACTTATTCATAAAGACACGTGCAAGCTCCAAAGACGTTCTTATTGGTCCACAATTGGGCAAAAAAGTCAGGATAATATATCTGTCCCAGTGTCTCCACGGTGCACTTGGGCTGAAAGTGACTCATCTTCATCTCATCTTTACTGAGGATCAGGTGGTGAGGACGGAGGAGAAGTGTCCAGAGCTCATTATGTAATGAAAGAAAGTGTGAAGGGAACCTGTCATCAGAAAAGTCTTTGTTACATAATGACAGGTTCCAATAGTCTTTCCCATGCGGATTTCAAAAATGCCTCTGCTGTGCCATCTAAATAATTCCAGTGATTTTACATTATACCCCAGAGCATATCCCCAGCCCAGAATATACCCCATTATACCCCTAGGGATAAACTCCTGGAGGTATAAAATAACCCATCCACCTTTATAACTACCACCGTAGCAGCCGTAGCGGTTGCAAGGGGGCCCCCCGGCTGTAACTTCTCCAGCATCTCCAGGTTGCAATGTGTCTTGCAATGTGACCTGACTTCAGGTTAAGTCAATCACATGACAGGAGGCGCGGGGTGCAACCTGGAGGAGCCGAGAAGACATCACTGGGTAAGTATATACGTTTTTATTAGTATTTAGTAGCATTTATTATTAAAGGGAGGCTGCTAGGGGAACTTTATTAGTAAGGGGAGGCTGCTAGGGGCATTTTATTAGTACAGGGAGGCCGCTGCTGGGAATGTTATTAGGGAAGGGAGGCCACTGCTGGACATGTTATTAGTGAGGGGAGGCTGCTGCTGTACATGTTATGAGTGAGGGGAGGAAGCTGCTGGGACATGTTATTAGTGAGGGGAGGCCGCTGCAGAACATGTTATTTGTGAGGGAAAGGCCACTGCTGGGACATGTTATGTAGTGTGGATGAGGCCATGGCTGATGCTACAGCTATAAGTGAGGGAGGCTGCTGCTATGAGCACCATTGTAATTAGCGAGGAGAGGATGCTGCCGGGTAAGTAAGTAGTGAGGGGAGGCCGCTGCTGGACATGTTATTAGTGAGGGGAGGCCGCTGCTGGACATGTTATAAGTGAGGGGAGGGAGCTGCTGGGACATATAATTAGTGAGGGGAGGCTGTTGCTGGACATGTTATCAGTGAGGGGAGGCCACTGCTGGGACATGTTATTAGTGAGGGAAAGGCCACTGCTGGGACATGTTATTAGTGAATGGAGGCCGCTGCTGGGACATATTATTAGTGAGGGAAAGGCCGCTGCTTAGCACTTTGCATGATATTGATATTGTTGTCTTTGCCTTCCTCTGCATTTGTGATAATTGTTATTGGGACATTTTCTGTGGGCGGTTACAGCCGGGGAGTGCTGGGTCACACCATGACCCATGAGAGTTCGACACACGTTTAGCGTGTGCTTTTTAAGTGTTTTTACATATTTTGAGTCTTGTCTTTTCTGTCATGATTATATATAATAAACTTTGTACTTTAAGTCCAATGTACGCATCCACTCTTTTTTCTTGTTGATTACGAATAATGTAAATTATTTTTGGAATGTCAACAGTTTAACCCAGGAAGAGGTACGGCGCCGCCTCGCAACCACTAAGATAGATAAATCACCTGGGCCAGATGGCATACACCCCGGTTCTGCATGAATTATGTACGGGGTGATAGACAACCGTTATTTTAATATTTGAAGATTCACTGAGGACGGTTATGTTCCAACAGACTGGCGCATAGCAAATGTGGTACCAATATACAAAAAAGGATCAAAAAGATACTGGAAACTACAGACCCGTTAGTCTAAATGCTGGGTGAGGGAAAATATTTGAGGGGTTTATTAGAATGCTATCCTGGAGTATCTCACTGTGCACAACCTTATAACCCAGCGTCAGCATGGGTTTATGAGAGATCCGTCCTGTCAGACTAATCTGTTGTTTCAACGAGGAGGTAAGTTCACAGACTGGATCGGGGAACGCTGTGGGATGTTGTATATCTGGACTTTTCAAAGGTATTTGACACCGTGCCACATAAAAGGTTGGTAATCAATGAGACTGCTGGGAATAGGAAGAAAATTCTGGTGTATTGGGTAAGTAATTGCCTTAGTGATAGAAACAGAGGGTGGTCATAATGGCACATTTCAGATTGGGTGACGTACCAGTGGACCGGCCACAGGGGTCAGTATTGGGAGCACACGGGGTCAGTATTGGGACCTCTTATTTTAATATTTTTATTAATGACCTTGTAGGGGGTTTTAACACAGTCAAGTTTCAATATTGCAGATGATTACTAAGCTGTGTAAAGTAATAAATACTGAGGTCGGTTAGTTTAGCAGTACAGAGGCTTGTGGAAGCCTTGAGGCAGTGGGCAGAGAAATGGTTGATGAGGTTTAATGTAGATAAATTGTAAAGTATGCACTTGGCCATGGAAACAAAAAGTATATTATGTTCCTAAACGGTCAATTACTTGGTTAAAACTGCGGAGCTGAAAAGGACTTGGGGTATTGGTGGTGGTAAACTTAATTTTAGTGACCAGAGCCAGGCGTGCTGCTGTACTAAGCAAATAAAATAATGGGATGTATCAAGAGGAGGAATAGATTCTACTGATAAAGATAAATTTTCCCTTATACCAAATCCCTGGTCAGACACACACATGGAATATGTGTACAGTTTTTGGCACCAGTATATAAAAAGGATTATAGTAGAGCTGGAAAGCGGGATATAGGGAGAGCAACCAGGATTATTAGGGGATGGAAGGGGAACTACGAATACACTGACAGATTACAACATTTGGCGATTATTCAGTTTAGAAAAAAAGACAACGAGGGGGACCTCATTACAATGTACAAATACCTGAATGGACAGTACAAGGTCTCTCCAAAGATCTTTTTATACCTAATGCCTGTCACCAGGACAACGGGGGCATCCCGATTACACCCTAGAGGACGAGGAGGTTCTACCATCACCATAGACAAGGGGCATCCTCTACCACTAGAGGAGAGGAGGTCTATACCATCACCATAGACAGGGGGCATCCTCTACACCTAGAGGAGAGGCGGTCTACTACATCAACATAGACAGGGGGCATCCTCTACACCTAGAGGAGAGGACGGGTATACCATCCAGAGACAGGAGCGTCCTCTGGCCCACTAGAGGAGAGGAGGTTCTACCATCACCATAGAAAGGGGCATCCCTACACTAGAGGAGAGGAGGGTTGTACCATCACCAAAGACAGGGGGCATCCTCTACCCACTAGGAGACAGGAGGTTCTACCATCACCATAGACACGGGGCATCCTCTACACCCTAGAGGAGAGGACGGTCCTACTATACCATAGGACAGGGGGCATCACTACACATAGAGGCGAGGAGTTTCTACCATTCACCATATACAGGGGGCACCCTCTACACTAGAGGAGAGGGGATTTCTAACATCACCATAGACAGGGGAATCTCTTCACCTAGAGGAGAGGAGGTTCTACCATCACATAGACAGGGGTCATCCTCACACCTAGAGGAGAGGAGGTACTACCATCACCATAGACAGGGGGGGCATCCCTCTACACCTAGAGGAGAGGACGGTTCTACCATCACCATAGACAGGGGACAATCCACTACACCTAGAGGAGAGGAGGCCTTCTACCATCACCATAGACAAGTGGGCATTCCTCTACACGAGGGAGAGAAGGTTCTACCACATCACACATAGGGACAGGGGCATTCTACACCTAGAGGACCCGAGGACCGGTTCCTAACACTCACCATAGAAGGGACATCCTCTACACCTAGAGGAGAGGGTTTCTACCATCACCATAAGACAGGGGCATTCCTCACACCTAGAGGAGAGGAGGTTCTCACCATCACCACAAAACAGGCGGGCATCCTCTACACTATGAGGACGAGGAGATTTTACCATCACATAGACAAGGTTCTTTACTGTACGAGCAGTGCAGACTATGGAACTCTCTGCCAGAGCGAGGTTGTTATGGAGGACTCTAGTACATGTGCAAGAGAGGCCTGGATTGCCTTCTGCAGCAAGACAAAAAATTATCACGGCGCTTATGGGGATAAAAATTTAATCTGAAAAGTTGGACTTGATGGACCTGTGTCTTTTTCCAGCCTTATATACTATGATTAGTGAGGGGAGGCTGCTTCTGGACATCTTATTAGTGAGGGGAGGCCGGTGCTGGACATGTTATTAGTGATCAAGTTATGATCAGGCGATGATCAGGTTTCAGGTGATGATCAGGTGTCAGGTGATGAACAGGTTTCAGGTGATGATCCTGTTATGATCAGGTGTCAGGTGATGATCAGGTCCGTCTGTCAGGTGCATGGTCACGGTGGTAGGTGATGATCAAGGTGTGATATGACGGCGGTGTCAGGGGTGATGATCAGGTGATGATCAGGTGTCAGGTGATGATCATGTGAAGATCAGGTGATAATCAGGTATCAGATGTCAGGTGATGATCAGGTGTCAGGTGATGATCAGGTTTCAGGTGATGATCAGTCTCAGGGTGATTGATTAGGGTCAGGTAAGGGTCCATGTGATGGATACAGGTGATGATCAGGCCGGTGATTATCACCTGATTAACAGGTGTCACCGGATGGTCAGGGTATTCAGGTGATCGATCAGGTGTCAGGTGATGATCAGGTTTCGATGACTGATCAGTATCAGGGTGATGATACACGGCCGTGTCAGGTAATGTCATGTGCATGAGTCAGGTGTCAGATACAGGCTGGCTGATTATCACCCTGATTAACCAAAGGTGTCAGGTGATGGTCAGATCAGAGTGATGATCACCGGTGTAAGGTAGATATCAGGCAATCAGTGAATGAGCAGGCGTTTCGTAATATGATCCTTCTACTACATTCATAACCCCCAGCGGCCTGTGTCACTTAGGAGAGTCAAGATGCTGCTGCAACAGAGATGACAAGACTCAGGCATCATGGGAGATGTCAGTCTTACACCAGGCTGGAGACATCCACTACGATACAGAATAAAGAGTAAAGTAAGGCATTCTGCAAGCACTATTAAACCCACCCAACAAACCCCCATCGTAACTCACGCGACGAGAGAACCACCAGCATGACCCGAGAGATTAAACCGTGGAAACGTACTCGTGAGGGAACAACAACAAGCGGAACGCCATAAACAAGGAAAATGCACAATGTTACATGAACCAGGATTGGTTCCCAACACACCCCACACATCAACCAACAACACAAAGCCCCCCACCCCACCAAACACGTGACCCTCTGAATACCCATAATGCCAACCAGCCTCAATCCTAAAATCCATGACACCAAGAACACAAGGACATACCAAACCCTCCTAAAACAAAAACTTTCCCAACCACCTCACCAAACCAACACCACCAACGAACTAGAATCCCACTACATCTACCAAAAAAACCACACACATTCCACCCACCATATCACAAAACAAAAACACCCTTACCAACACTAAAACACTGGGGGACCGACGCAAAGCACAAGAACGGGCGCAAGAAAGGACAGACCAAAAACAACCACCAACACCAACAAAGTAAACACTTACCACAACACACTAAAACAGCCCACCAATCCAAACCTACACACCACACCCACAAACACACACAACAACACCCCACCCAGCTTACCATGACCAACCCAAGCCACAGGGGGACCCCAATGGGCCTCTACAGCCGAGCACCCCGCCACAACAGCTTTTCCTTTTCTTCTTTCTTTTCTTTTTTAATTGTCTTTGACTTTATTTTACAAAAAAAGAACAAAAGCCATACAGCACGACAAAACAAAAACAAATCAATTTCACTGCCAAAGCACCGACCCCCCTCGGTACATGTCCCTACGCATGCACCCTGACCAAAAAATGACACCCCCCCCAAAACAAGCAACCCCCCGAAGAAAACGAAAAGGCGACATATTATAAAGTGTCTTAATCCCTGGCGTTCCACTAGAACTGGCTCGTGTCACAGAGTCCATTCCCGAAAAGAAGCAAAAAAACCCCCAAGTTCCAAACCGGAAATTTTAGAAATCCCACGGATTAATTTGGGCACCCATCCATTAACCATCAACATCTGGTTACAACAATCCCCCCAACCCCACCACCCAACGACCATGACACAGGTCACCCAACTCTTTACCAACCTTAGTCACTCCCCTAGCCCAGATGAAACAAAATTTCAAATAAAACATAACAACAACCTTACACCATCCAAACAAAACTCACCACGCCCAACAGACCGGTTAGATAAGGAATCTGCTTTTACCCACTGTCCTATAAGGACAATTTATGTGTCCACCTCAAAAATCGGAGAACCTGGCCCCATACAAACTCCAACCACCCTTGCCCCCACTCCAACCCGAAAATTGAGCTCTCCCATGGTTCACGTATGTGGCGTCTTCTTCACCTCCTACAAATCGAAAATATTTACCCAGACCAGCCGTCTTACCAACGAGGAAACCGCGCCACACAAACCCCCCCACCAACCCACCAGCCGCCTTACATGCAGACTCAGCGGCCATATACACCCCGCTGGGCCAGTTTTTGCTTTTACAGGACACCTTTAGGAAACAGGACGCGCTATGAGGCCCCAGACAACTCTAAGTCGCCCGCGCACAGCCACTCCCCCCCCATAATAAATGGAGAAAGATCCCCGCTGCGTCTAAAACAAAAACAACCCATAAACCGCATAATTCAAGACATGGAAACAAACAAATAAGATCCCATCATAGAATATTAGCATAGACACCATATGGGAAAGCACCCACACACACGGACAACGCTGGCCATATCGGAGACCCTTGTCTACAACCAATAGCAGAGCATAAAAAACTTAGATGTAGATGGAATTTACGGAATTACAAAACAAAAACACCACAATCAACCAAAACCAAACCCTAACCACCAACCACCCAAGTATAGGACTTTTTATATTTAATACCCCCAAATACCGGCCCCTTCCTAGGGAAGATAGCCCACCAGGAACTCTTCCCCTCCCAGGAGGGAAGGGAAATAAACCAACCAACAAACCAAAACCAGGAAATACTACAGCAGTAAAGGATGTAAATTAGGAGAAGAGAGGGTTGAGTGTGCGTGAGTGTCTTGCTAACCCACCGAAAAACCCCAACCGGACAATAGAACACCCCAAAACTAACCCATACAATACCAGCACCACCAACACACACACCCCAGGCCCTACATCCCTATCCACGTCACTAATACGAACTATGAGACCCGACCCTTCCTAGGTCCTCCACTCCATTTTTATACTTTCCTGCCCCTCAAATATTTTATAAACGTGTCGCCGCCAAGGGGGTCCAAAGCCAAGAGACCGGCAAACTCAGGCAGAGGGGCGCCGCCGGGGGCAGCGTGAGGGAAAAATCGAAGGAGCGCCCGAGGGCCGGGGCAGACACGACAACAAACCCGCAATACCACCCAACAAGGAAAAAACACAAAAAACAGCCCAAAAAACCCAACTTAGCCAAAACAAAACATCTGAGGACACCAAACAACCACTCATATTTCTTCGACACAACTAAAAAGCCACACGCTGACGAAAACAAAGGAAATTAACTGAAAAATAACTTACTTACAAACAAATACAAAATATAACACAAAAAACAAACCCCACCCACCAACAAAACACCTCAAACGACCAGAAATCAACTCAAAATACTACACGATGACATGAATGTCCAGTCCGCAACCCCGTCAATCAATGGAAAAACACCACCAAACACCCAACCCCCACCCCCCCACAAATGAGAAATGTTCACCCCCTGTAGCACTACCGCATTCAAACCTACATCCCACAAACAACTTCAGGGGAGAGACTGTCCCTAACTAGGTATGGCTCATGCTCCCAACGCCCATCTAACTTACTGGTGGGATGGTTGTTTTGCAGCCACATTCGCTCTCCAAGGGCAAGAGGCTCAGCGCAAGCATTGCGGTCAAAGTTTTTTTTGTTTGTCTCGAGCTTCCTCCACCCAAAGGTCCACAATTTCTCTGGTATCCGCCAGACGCCTCTGGTGTTCCTGGACCCAATCAGTCTGGGGGAGTAGAGATTGGGAGTTAGGGGATTCCGTGTCCAACGCCATATTGGCAGGAAGATCTCCATGTCTTCCGAACATCAGGTAGTAAGGAGTGTATCCTGTGGAACAATGGGTGGTATTATTGTACAGGTATACTAACTGCGGTAGTAACTTCGGCCAGTCAGCCCTCTTTGCATGGGTCAGGGTCCTCAGCATGTTGATGAGAGTCTGGTTCATTTTCTCACAGAGTCCGATACCTTAACCCCTTAGCGCTCTGCGCCGTAGCTGTACTGCGCTGAGTCCCGCGAATAGCGCTCAGCGCAGTACAGCTACTGCGCAGAGACGATGCCGGTTCAGCGCTGTATAGCAGCCGAACCGGCATCGTTAGCCGCGGGATTTCAACGGTAATCTACCGTTGACATCCCCGGCTATCACCCGCGGTCGGAGTGGGCTCCTCCCCCCCAGTCTGCCCCCTCCCAGGAAAATTTGGCCTTTGAACCGGCATACTCTGAGGAACTGTTTTCTGGACCCTTCCCACAGTCACAAACCACTTGTCCGGTTGCTGCTGAGCAATTTTCCGATGCCCAGGTTTTCCACCAGTCACAGTCTGTGGGTGATGATGACCTTCTTGACGTAGTGGAAGTGTGCCTGGGTGGGCTCGAACCACCAACCTTTCGGTTAACAGCCGAACGCGGTAACCGATTGTGCCACAGAGACACGGAAGCTGCTTGCCTGGTGTTCCAGTTTCAGGCAGGTCAATGGCCTATGTGTACGGGTGATCTTCCGAGCAACAAAATGAAAACAAAATAAGCAACCAGTTGTGGGCCCCGAAATGTTCCCCAACAACCAATAAATATCTACACAGACTGACGGAGGGCCGCCTTTCCTTAAGTAGCCCAGCAAAAGTCAGTGTCTAGTGAGAACTTCTCCCATGCCGTTGCATGTAGCAGTAGAGTGGCGCAGCGGAAGCGTGCTGGGCCCCTAACCCAGAGGTCGATGGATCGAAACCATCCTCTGCTAGCGTCCTTCCTTTTGTCCATCTACAATGTTACAATTTGCAAAAGCTCCCCTAGTAAGTTCGGACTCCTGTTTGTGCCCAGAAACTGGTCATCATCAGTCCAAATCACTGCTCCCAATCTAGCTCGTGTCCAAAAGCGTTTTCAGACCCTCCCAGGCTGTGACAGACCTGTAACCCAGATACCTGCGCATAGAAACCATTCTCTGCTTGGTGCGTGAATTTTTTTTTTCCATCTCTGACGTTACAATTAGCCAAATCTCACTAGTGAGTTAGGACTCCTGTTTCTGCCCAGGACGCGGTCAACCGAAGCCCAAATTACTGCTCCCAATCTTGCTCGTGTCCAAAAATAGTTTTCAAAGCCAGGACGGCTTTGAAAACTATTTTTTTTAACTGGGCAACAACAGGAGTCCCAACCACATAGAGAGCTTTGGCTAATGTAACGTCAGAGCTGGAAAAAAAAAAATTCAACGCACCAAAGCAGAGAATGGTTTTATGCGCAGGCTCTGGGTTACCGAGTCTGTCACAGCCTGAGAGAGGGTTGAAAAGCTTGTTGGACACGAGCTAGAATGGGAGAAGCAGTGATTTGATTGGACGTGATGATTATGATCCAGTTTCTGGGCAACAAGACACAGGAAGTCCGCGACGTTACTAGGGGAGCTTTTTGCAAATTGTGTAACATTGGTAGGGAAATGGACAAAAGGGAGATAAACGGGACGCTAACGCTATAACAGAGATGGTTCGAGTCCATCGACCCATCGGGTGAGTGGCCATCACGCTTCTCCGCCTGCGCCACTCTGCTGCTACATGCCAACGGCTTGGGAGAAAGTTAGAAATGTTACTACTAGACACTGACGTTTGCTGGGCTACTTAAGGAGAAGGCGCGCGGCCCTCCGTCAGTCTGTGTAGAAGAGATTTATTGGGATGTTGGGGAACATTTTCGGGTTGCGCCACCACTGGTTTGCTTATTTTGTTTTCATTTGTTGGTCGGACTCACCGTAGACATAGGCCATTGAACCTGCCTGGAACGAGGAAACACAGGCAAGCAGCTTACCGTGTCTCTGGTGGCGCATAGGTTTAGCGCGTTCGGCTGTTAAACGAAAAGGTTGGTGGTTAGAGCCCACCAGGACGGCAGTCGTCCTCTTGCTTCCGCCTGCAGCTTCTTGAGTGGATCAGCTAGCACCTTCAATTAAGAGCTCCGTAGTGGACATGACCAGTTTCAATATCTAAAGCACCATGAAAGAGGACGAGTTTTTCAGATGGGAAAAAGAGAAGAGAGCACGAGACAGAAAAGGCATTAGCTGCCAGCTTAATAAGACGTGCAAAATGAAATATAGGGATATCAAATTGAGAAAAAAAAAAAAATCTCCTTAGGACCGGAATTGAAACCCAGCGACCCTAAAGGGACTGCTATTAGACGTACTACGTCTGCCCGCTCTACCACGCGAAGCTATCGAAGTGGCTTGGGGGGAAAAAAGCCCTGGAGTTGCGTTGCTTACTAGCCTACTTCTCAGTGCACGGGCCTTGGAAAGCAGGAGACGATTTCTCACCACCAATTTTGAACAAGGCAGTGCAAAAAGGACAAAGCAGGAGGGATGCGGGACTCGACCCGAACCGCTGCATGCTAAGCGAGCGCTCTACCATTGAGCTACTCCCCCTTGTGTGAGGGGTTTTTGTGTGGAGGGGTGGAGTTGGAAGTTTATTAGAACTGACTCTGACTTTTGGTAGGTCGTTGTTTGTTTTTTTTTTTTTTTTTTTGAAGTGTGGAAGGTAAGGCAGCCTCAGACCTTAATAATCAAGGACTCAAGGCACAGGACGGCTTTGTTAAAACTATTTTTGGACACGAGCAAGATTGTGACAGGCTAGTTAATTTGGGCTTCGGTTGACCGCGCGCGACGCTGGCAGAAAAGAAGAAACAGAAGAAGAAGACAGAAGAAACAGGGAAAAGGTCCTACCTCATTAGTGAGATTTGGCTAATTGTAATGTAACGTCAGAGAATGGAAAAAAAAAATTCACGGACCAAGCAGAGAAGGGTTTCTATGCGCAGGTTATCTGGGTTTTTTACAGGTCTGTCACCAGCCTGGGAGGGTTTCTTGATTGAAACGCTTTTGGACACGAGCTGAGATAGATTGGAGAGCAGTGATTTGGATGATGTTGACCAGTTTCTGGGCCACAAACAGGAGTCCGAACTAACCTAGGGGAGCTTTTGCAAATTGTACCATTGTAGGAGGGACAAAAGGAAGGACGATGAGCAGAGGATGGTTTCGAATCCATGCGACCTCATGGGTATGGGCCCAGCACGCTTCCGCTGCGCCACTCTGCTGTACATGCAAACGGCATCGGGAGAATGTTCTCACTAGAACGACTTTTGCTGCCGGAGCACTACTTAAGGAAAGGTAGCGCGTCCCTCCGCAGTGCGATGTAGAGAATTTATTGCGTGTTGGGGGAAAGTGGGGCCGCACAACTGGTTAGGCTTATTATTGTGTTTTCATTTGTGTTTGCTCGGAACGATCACCGTACCACATAGGCCATTGACTGAGCGAACTGGAACACCAGGCAAGCGGCTCCGTGTCTGTCTGTGTGGGCACGAATCGGTTGAGAGCGTTCGGCTGGGTAGAGGACCGAAAGGTTGGTGGCTTCGAGGCCACTACCCAGGGAGCAAGATCCTCTTTTGCTTACGCCGCAGCTGAGTGGATCGCCTACAACTCAAAGTGTAGAGGCTCCGGTAACGCCAGTTCAATATCTCAAGCCCACATGAAAGAAAGAAGAAGGGTCTTCAGATGGAAGGGAGAAGAAGAACAGCAAGGGAAAAAGTGCTTGCTTGCGCGCTAAATAAAGTGCAAGTGAACGGCGACTACCAACAAAAAAAAGTCTCCTATCGAGCCGGGAAATGAAACCAGCGCGACCTAAGGATTGCTATTAGAGTACTACAGTCCTCGCTCTACCAGCTGGCACTACGAGCTTAGGGGGCGAGCCCTGGGGGCTGCTTACTAGCCTTACTTCTCAGTGTCACGGCCTTGGCAAGCGGGAGACGCTTTCTCCCATTGAAAAAGGCTGCACAATAAGGACAAAGCTGCGAGGATTGCTGGGCGGAGCATCGATCCCGCTAACCTATCGAAATGGCTAAGCGAGCGGCTCTACTTCGAGCTAATCCCCCTCTGCCTGCTGAGGGGCTGATTAGATCTCCTGGGTGTGTGGAGGGTGGAGTTTTTACACTAGACTCGGACTTTTGGATAGGTCGGGTGTTTTTTTGTTTTTTTGTTATTTTATTTTTTTTTTTTTTTTTTCAGTGGGGATGAAGGCAGCCTAAAGCAAATCAGGACTCTGCAAAGCAAGGACGGCTTGAATGAAACTATTTTTGGACACGAGCAAGGATTGGGCGAGCAGGTAATTTTGAGGCATTCGGTTGACAGCAGTCCTGGAGAGCGAAGAAAGAGGAGAGCCAGAAAGCAATACAGGTAGTTCTAACTCACTAGTGAGCAATGGCTGAATTGTAAGTAGCAGAGATAACATAAAAAATAATTCATCGCTACCAAGCATGGAATGGTTTCTTATGCCGCATGGTATTCTGGGTTACAGTTCTTGTCACTAGCCTGGAGGGTCTGAAAACGCTTTTGGCCAAGAAGCTAGATTGGAGCAGTGATTGGACTGTTATGACGCACAGATTTATGCGGCACAAACAGGAGTACCGAAACTTACTACGCAGGAGAGACTTTTCAAAATTGTAACATTGTAGATTGGACAAAAGGAAGGACAGCATAGCAGAGGATGGTTTCGAATCCACGACCTCTGGGGTATGGGCCATCAGCACAGCGCTTCGACGTGCGCCTATTTGAGGTCTAGATGCAACTGCTTCTTGGCGAGAAGTTCTCATAGACACTGAATTTTGCTGGGCCACTATAGGAAAGGCGGACTACGTAGTCTGGTGTATGTGAGTGAGATTGTATTGGTGTTGTTGGGGACCATTTCGGGGTCCACAATGTTTCTTGGTTGCTTATTTTGTTTCATTTTGTTGTCTCGGAAGATCACCAGCTAGCACTAACTCGTAGGTGCACATTGACAACTGACATAGAAACTGGAAAATACACCCAGGGCAACGCCACAAGTACTCCGATGTGTGGGCGGCAATCGGTTAGAGAGCTGTTCGGGTCTGTTAACCCGCAAGGTTGGGTGGTTTCGAGCCACCCAGGACGCAGTGTTCATCTTTAGCTGCTATGCACTTGCAGTTGAGTGGATTAATCAGCTAAACACTTCAATACAAGAGCTCGATTATACTGGCCAGTTTCAAGATACTAAAGCGAACATGAAAGTAAGAAGGTTTCTAGTCAGATGGAAGATTGAAAGAAAGCACAGCCAGAAAAAGTGCTTGATGCCTGCTTAATTAAACGTTGCAAAAATGAAAGGATACCAATCAAAAAAAAATGTCGCTTCGCAAGCCCGGATTGATAATCAGCGAGACCTAAGGATTGCTATTAGAGTACTACAAGTCGATCTACCGCTCACACCAGAGCCGTCAGGCCTGATCGAACGGCAGGCGAGAAATCGTGGGGACAGCCTGGTAGTGCGATGCGTTCCTGCCGTGTACTTCTCAGTTGTTCAAGGCCCTTGGCAGCAGGAGAGATTCTCTCCCAATTTGAAAAAAAAAAAAGGCTGCACAAAAAAGGGACAAAGCTGGAGGATGAGGGCATCCGTATCACGCTACCTCTCGCAGCACGAGATAGCTAGCGCTCTACCATTTGAGCTAATCACCACCTCGCGGCTGCCGAGCGGGTACGGTTTGCTCCGTGGGAGGGGTGGAGAGTTTAGGTTTCCACTAGAACTCTGACTGTGTTTGGTACTGCGGACTCGCCGTTTGTTTTTGTTTTTGTTTTTCTTTTTTTTTTTTAAGTGTGGGCTGGTAACGCTGGCAGCCTTTAAGCAAATCAAGACTGCAAGACCAGGACGGCTTGAAAACTATGTTTTGTGCCGGGACCAACTGATGCAAGATTGAGGAGCGCGCTAGTCAGTAATTTGGGCTTCGGGTTTGACAGAGTCCTGGGCAGAAAAAGAAGAAAGCAGAAAGAAGAAACAAGGTCCTAACATCACTGTTGCGATTTGCGGCTAATGTCAAATACGTACAGAGAGTTGAGAAGAGGAAAAGTTATAATTAAAAAAATTCAGCGACACCAAGCAGAGAATGGGTTTCTAGCGGGGGGGCGGGTTGTATTCTGGGGTTTATCTTAGCGGGATCTGTCACAGGCATGGGAGGCGTGCTGAAAACGGGCTTTGGACACGAGCTGAGATTGGGGAGCAGTGTGGAGCAGTGATTTGGACTGATTGATATGGACCAGTTTCGGGGGACAAACAGGAGGTCCGAACTTACTAGGGAGTTTTGCAAAATTTAACCATTGTAGATGGACGAAAGGAAGGGAAGCTGGGCAGAGGATGGGTGTCGATTGATCCATGAGGACCACCTGGGGGGTTAATGGGTCCAGCACCGTTCCGGCTGACGCCACTGTCTGACTTGCGTACATGCAACGGAGGCTGCTATTGGGGAAGGTTCTCGCACTGGACACTGACTTTGCTGGGCTAGTTAAAGTGAAAGGCGGGCCCGCCTCCGTCATCTGTGTGTAGAGATTAGTAGTTTTTATTGGGTTGGGGAAATAAACATTTCCGGGGGAGGCCCGACAGACCTAGGTTGACTTATTAGTGTTTATTTTATGTTGCTCTGGAGGATCACCCGTACACATGGGCCATTGACATGACTGAAACTGGAACAGAAGGCAGCCGCACAGTTGTGGCTCTGTGGCGGCAAGGCCGGTTAGCGCGTTGTCGGCTTGTGTTAAGCAGCAAGTTGTGGTGTTAGGTTTCAGAGCCGAACCTAGGGTTACGCAGTCCTGCGTTTGGCTTGCCTAGAGTTGAGTGGATCAGCTAACAACTTCAATTAATTTAATTGTGTAAGAGCTCCGTTACTAAATCTGGCACGTTGACTCAATTGATCTAGGCACACACCCTGAAGAACGAAAGGTTCTTCAGATGGAACGAAGAGAAGACGAAGCACAGCGACAGAAAGAGTGCTTGCTGCTGAGTGATTATAAACGTGCAAAATGAAAGGTTGAAGACGATGATCCAACAAAAAAAAATCTCCTTCGAGCCGGAGGAAATGTAACGCCTGAGCATACCACCCAGCCGACTCACCATCCTCCTCAGAATCTAGTGTCCTAAGGAAGCTATTAGAGTACTACACAGTCTCCGGCTTACAAGATGACGTACTACGAAGGCTTGGGGGAAGCCCTGGGTGCTGCGGTGTGCGCACTGCACTTACTTATCAGTTGTCACCGGCCTTGGCATAGTGCAAGGAGCAACGATTTATCACCAAAATCTGTGAAAATAACGGCGGCTTGCAAAAAGGACACGCTGTGGCAGGGAATGCGGGCATCGATCCGCTTACTCTCTCGCAGCTAGCGAGTGGCGCTTACCATTGAGCTAATCCCCCTCTGCTTGCTAGGGGTGTGTGTGGTGAGGGTTGGAGTTTTTTTCCATCGTAACTTTGACAATTTGGGAGGTCCCTGATATTGTTTTTCTTATTTGTTTGATTTCTTGTATTTTTTTTCACCACAGTGTGGATGATGTAAGTTGCAGCCTACCGCAAATCAGAGCGTGAATTTTTTTTTTCCATCTCTGACGTTACAATTAGCCAAATCTCACTAGTGAGTTAGGACTCCTGTTTCTGCCCAGGACGCGGTCAACCGAAGCCCAAATTACTGCTCCCAATCTTGCTCGTGTCCAAAAATAGTTTTCAAAGCCGTCCTGGCTTTGCAGTCTTGATTTGCTTAAGGCTGCCTTACATCCACACTTAAAAAAAAAAAAAAAAACGACCTACCAAAAGTCAGAGTCTAGTGGAAAAAACTCCACCCTCCACACACCCCTCAGCAGCAGAGGGGGATTAGCTCAAATGGTAGAGCGCTCGCTTAGCATGCGAGAGGTAGCGGGATCGATGCCCGCATCCTCCAGCTTTGTCCTTTTTGCAGCCTTTTTCAAAATTGGGAGAAATCGTCTCCTGCTTGCCAAGGCCGTGACACTGAGAAGTAAGGCTAGTAAGCACGCACCCAGGGCTTCCCCCAAGCCTTCGATAGCTCAGCTGGTAGAGCGGAGGACTGTAGTACTCTAATAGCAATCCTTAGGTCGCTGGTTCAATTCCGGCTCGAAGGAGATTTTTTTTTGTTGGTATCCTTTCATTTTGCACATTTATTAAGCTGGCAGCAAGAACTTTTCTGCTGTGCTTCTTCTCTTCCATCTGAAGAACCTTCTTCTTTCATGTGTGCTTTAGATATTGAAACTGGCCAGTTAGACGGAGCTCTTAATTGAAGTTGTAGCTGAGCCACTCAAGCTGCAGGCGGAAGCAAAAGAGGACTGCGTCCCTGGGTGGCTCGAACCACCAACCTTTCGGTTAACAGCCGAACGCGCTAACCGATTCGCCACAGACACGGAAGTCGCTTGCCTGTGTTCAGTTTTCAGGCAGGTCATCCTATGTGTACGGGTGATCTTCCAGCAACAAAATGAAAACAAATAAGCACCACGTTTGGGCCCCGAATGTTCCCACACACCAATAAATCTCTACACAGACTGACGGAGGGCCGCCTTTCCTTAAGTAGCCCACAAAGTCAGTGTCTAGTGAGAACTTCTCCCAAGCCGTTGCATTTAGCAGCAGAGTGGCGCAGCGGAAGCGTGCTGGGCCCATAACCCAGAGGTCGATGGTCGAACCATCCTCTGCTAGCGTCCTTCCTTTTGTCCATCTACAATGTTACAATTTGCAAAAGCTCCCCTATAAGTTGGGACTCCTGTTTGTGCCCAAAACTGGTCATCACAGTCCAAATCACTGCTCCCAATCGAGCTCGTGTCCAAAGCGTTTTCAGACCCTCCCAGGCTGTGACAGACCTGTAACCCAGATACCGTCGCATAGAAACCATTCTCTGCTTGGTGCGTGAATTTTTTTTTTCCATCTCTATCGTACAATTACCAAATCTCACGTGAGTTAGGACTCCTGTTTCTGCCCAGGACGCGGTCAACCGACCCAATTACTGCTCCCATCTTGCTCGTGTCCAAAATAGTTTCAAAGCCGTCCTGGCTTTGCAGTCTTGATTTGCTTAAGGCTGCTTACATCCACACTTAAAAAAAAAAAAAAAAAAAAAACGACCTACCAAAAGTCAGAGTCTAGTGGAAAAAACCCACCCCCTCCACACACCCCTCAGCAGCAGAGGGGATTGCTCAATGTAGAGCGCTCGCGTCGCTTAGCATGCGAGAGGTAGCGGGATCGATGCCGCATCCTCCAGCTTTGCTTTCCTTTGCAGCCTTTTTCAAATTTGGGAGAAATCGTCTCCTGCTTGCCAGGCCGTGACACTGAGAGTAAGGCTAGTAAGCACGCACCCAGGCCTTCCCCAAGCCTTCGATAGCTCAGCTGGTAGAGCGGAGGACTGTAGTACTCTTAAATAGCAATCCTTAGGTGCTGCTGTTCATCCGCTCGAAGAGAGATGTTATGCATTTATGTATGTCGTCATCCTTTCATTTTGCCGTTAATTAATGGCATCAAGCGCACCTTTTCTGCCTGTTCGCTTCTTCTCTTCCATCTGAAGAACCTTCTTCTTTCATGTGTGCTTTAGATATTGAAACTGGCCAGTTAGACGGAGCTCTTAATTGAAGTTGTAGCTGAGCCACTCAAGCTGCAGGCGGAAGCAAAAGAGGACTGCGTCCCTGGGTGGGCTCGAACCACCAACCTTTCGGTTAACAGCCGAACGCGCTAACCGATTGCGCCACAGAGACACGGAAGCTGCTTGCCTGGTGTTCCAGTTTCAGGCAGGTCAATGGCCTATGTGTACGGGTGATCTTCCGAGCAACAAAATGAAAACAAAATAAGCAACCAGTTGTGGGCCCCGAAATGTTCCCCAACAACCAATAAATCTCTACACAGACTGACGGAGGGCCGCCTTTCCTTAAGTAGCCCAGCAAAAGTCAGTGTCTAGTGAGAACTTCTCCCAAGCCATTGCATGTAGCAGCAGAGTGGCGCAGCGGAAGCGTGCTGGGCCCATAACCCAGAGGTCGATGGATCGAAACCATCCTCTGCTAGCGTCCTTCCTTTTGTCCGTCTACAATGTTACAATTTGCAAAAGCTCCACCTAGTAAGTTCGGACTCCTGTTTGTGCCCAGAAACTGGTCATCATCAGTCCAAATCACTGCTCCCAATCTAGCTCGTGTCCAAAAGCGTTTTCAGACCCTCCCAGGCTGTGACAGACCTGTAACCCAGATACCTGCGCATAGAAACCATTCTCTGCTTGGTGCCTGAATTTTTTTTTTCCATCTCTGACGTTACAATTAGCCAAATCTCTCTAGTGAGTTAGGACTCCTGTTTCTGCCCAGGACGCGGTCAACCGAAGCCCAAATTACTGCTCCCAATCTTGCTCGTGTCCAAAAATAGTTTTCAAAGCCGCCCTGGCTTTGCAGTCTTGATTTGCTTAAGGCTGCCTTACATCCACACTTAAAAAAAAAAAAAAAAAAAAAACGACCTACCAAAAAGTCAGAGTCTAGTGGAAAAAACTCCACCCTCCACACACCCCTCAGCAGCAGAGGGGGATTAGCTCAAATGGTAGAGCGCTCGCTTAGCATGCGAGAGGTAGCGGGATCGATGCCCGCATCCTCCAGCTTTGTCCTTTTTGCAGCCTTTTTCAAAATTGGGAGAAATCGTCTCCTGCTTGCCAAGGCCGTGACACTGAAAAGTAAGGCTAGTAAGCACGCACCCAGGGCTTCCCCCAAGCCTTCGATAGCTCAGCTGGTAGAGCGGAGGACTGTAGTACTCTAATAGCAATCCTTAGGTCGCTGGTTCAATTCCGGCTCGGAGGAGATTTTTTTTTGTTGGTATCCTTTCATTTTGCACATTTATTAAGCTGGCAGCAAGAACTTTTCTGCTGTGCTTCTTCTCTTCCATCTGAAGAACCTTCTTCTTCCATGTGTGCTTTAGATATTGAAACTGGCCAGTTATACGGAGCTCTTAATTGAAGTTGTAGCTGAGCCACTCAAGCAGCAGGCGGAAGCAAAAGAGGACTGCGTCCCTGGGTGGGCTCGAACCAGAACACCAGGCAAGCAGCTTCCGTGTCTCTGTGGCGCAATCGGTTAGCGGTTCGGCTGTTAACCGAAAGGTGTGGTGGTTCGAGCCCACCCAGGGACGCAGTCCTCTTTTGCTTCCGCCTGCAGCTTGAGTGGATCAGCTACAACTTCAATTAAGAGCTCCGTCTAACTGGCCAGTTTCAATATCTAAAGCACACATGAAAGAAGAGGTTCTTCAGATGGAAGAGAAGAAGCACAGCAGAAAAGTGCTTGCTGCCAGCTTAATAAAAGTGCTGCAAAATGAGGATACCAACAAAAAAAAATCTCCTTCGAGCCGGAATTGAACCAGCGACCTAAGGATTGCTATTAGAGTACACAGTCCTCCGTCTACCAGCTGAGCTATAGAAGTGGGGGAAGCCTGGGTGGTGCTACTAGCCTTACTTCTCAGTGTCACGGCCTTGGCAAGCAGGAGACGATTTCTCCCAATTTTGAAAAAGGCTGCAAAAAGGACAAAGCTGGAGGATGCGGGCATCGATCCCGCTACCTCTCGCATGCTAAGCGAGCGCTCTACCATTTGAGCTAATCCCCCTCTGCTGCTGAGGGGTGTGTGGAGGGTGGAGTTTTTTCCACTAGACTCTGACTTTTGGTAGGTCGTTTTTTTTTTTTTTTTTTTTTTAAGTGTGGATGTAAGGCAGCCTTAAGCAAATCAAGACTGCAAGCCAGGACGGCTTTGAAAACTATTTTTGGACACGAGCAAGATTGGGAGCAGTAATTTGGGCTTCGGTTGACCGCGTCCTGGGCAGAAACAGGAGTCCTAACTCACTAGTGAGATTTGGCTAATTGTAACGTCAGAGATGGAAAAAAAAAATTCACGCACCAAGCAGAGAATGGTTTCTATGCGCAGGTATCTGGGTACGGTCTGTCACAGCCTGGGGGGTCTGAAAACGCTTTGGACACGAGCTAGATTGGGAGCAGTGATTTGGACTGATGATGACCAGTTTCTGGGCACAAACAGGAGTCCGAACTTACTAGGGAGCTTTTGCAAATTGTAACATTGAGATGGACAAAAGGAAGGACGCTAGCAGAGGATGGTTTCGATCCATCGACCTCTGGGTTATGGGCCCAGCACGCTTCCGCTGCGCCACTCTGTGCTACATGCAACGGTGGGAGAAGTTCTCACTAGACACTGACTTTTGCTGGGCTACTTAAGGAAAGGCGGCCCTCCGTCAGTCTGTGTAGAGATTTATTGGTTGTTGGGGAACATTTCGGGGCCCACAACTGGTTGCTTATTTTGTTTTCATTTTGTTGCTCGGAAGATCACCCGTACACATAGGCCATTGACCTGCCTGAAACTGGAACACCAGGCAAGCAGCTTCCGTGTCTCTGTGGCGCAATCGGTTGCGCGTTCGGCTGTTAACCGAAAGGTTGGTGGTTCGAGCCCACCCAGGGACGCAGTCCTCTTTTGCTTCCGCCTGCAGCTTGAGTGGTCAGCTACAACTTCAATTAAGAGCTCCGTCTAACTGGCCAGTTTCAATATCTAAAGCACACATGAAAGAAGAAGGTTCTTCAGATGGAAGAGAAGAAGCACAGCAGAAAAGTGCTTGCTGCCAGCTTAATAAACGTGCAAAATGAAAGGATACCAACAAAAAAAAATCTCCTTCGAGCCGGAATTGAACCAGCGACCTAAGGATTGCTATTAGAGTACTACAGTCCTGCTTACCAGCTGAGCTATCGAAGGCTGGGGGAAGCTGGGTGCGTGCTTACTAGCCTTACTTTCAGTGTCACGGCCTTGGCAAGCAGGAGACGATTTCTCCCAATTTTGAAAAAGGCTGCAAAAAGGACAAAGCTGGAGGATGCGGGCATCGATCCCGCTACCTCTCGCATGCTAAGCGAGCGCTCTACCATTTGAGCTAATCCCCCTCTGCTGCTGAGGGGTGTGTGGAGGGTGGAGTTTTTTCCACTAGACTTGACTTTTGGTAGGTCGTTTTTTTTTTTTTTTTTTTTTTTTTAAGTGTGGATGTAAGGCAGCCTTAAGCAAACAAGAATGCAAAGCCAGGACGGCTTTGAAAACTATTTTTGGACACGAGCAAGATTGGGAGCAGTAATTTGGGCTTCGGTTGACGCCGTCCTGGGCAGAAACAGGAGTCTAACTCACTAGTGAGATTTGGCTAATTGTAACGTCAGAGGTGGAAAAAAAAAATTCAAACCAGCAGAGAATGGTTTCTATGCGCAGGTATCTGGGTTACAGGTCTGTCACAGCCTGGGAGGGTCTGAAAACGTTTTGGACCCGAGCTAGATTGGGAGCAGTGATTTGGACTGATGATGACCAGTTTTCGGGCACAAACAGGAGTCCGAACTTAATAGGGGAGCTTTTGCAATTGTAAACATGTAGATGGACAAAAGGAAGGACGCTAGCAGAGGATGGTTTCGATCCATCGACCTCTGGGTTATGGGCCCAGCACGCTTCCGCTGCGCCACTCTGCTGCTACATGCAACGGCTTGGGAGAAGTTCTCACTAGCACTGACTTTTGCTGGGCTACTTAAGGAAAGGCGGCCCTCCGTCAGTCTGTGTGAGATTAGGATTATTGGTGTGGGGAACATTTCGGGGCCCACAACTGGTTGCTTATTTTGTTTTCATTTTGTTGCTCGGAAGATCACCCGTACAATAGGCCATTGACCTGCCTGAAACTGGAAAAACCAGGCAAGCAGTTCCGTGTCTCTGTGGCGCAATCGGTTAGCGCGTTCGGCTGTTACCGAAAGGTTGGTGGTTCGAGCCCACCCAGGGACGCAGTCCTCTTTTGCTTCCGCCTGCAGCTTGAGTGGTCAGCTACAACTTCAAATAAGAGCTCCGTCTAACGCCAGTTTCAATATCTAAAGCCACATGAAAGAAGAAGGTTCTTCAGATGGAAGAGAAGAAGCCAAGCAGAAAATGTCTTGCTGCCAGCTTAATAAACGTGCAAAATGAAAGGATACCAACAAAAAAAAATCTCCTTCGAGCCGGAATTGAACCAGCGACCTAAGGATTGCTATTAGAGTACTACAGTCCTCCGCTCTACCAGCTGAGCTATCGAAGGCTTGGGGGAAGCCCTGGGTGCGTGCTTACTAGCCTTACTTCTCAGTGTCACGGCCTTGGCAAGCAGGAGACGATTTCTCCCAATTTTGAAAAAGGCTGCAAAAAGGACAAAGCTGGAGGATGCGGGCATCGATCCCGCTACCTCTCGCATGCTAAGCGAGCGCTCTACCATTTGAGCTAATCCCCCTCTGCTGCTGAGGGGTGTGTGGAGGGTGGAGTTTTTTCCACTAGACTCTGACTTTTGGTAGGTCTTTTTTTTTTTTTTTTTTTTTTAAGTGTGGATGTAAGGCAGCCTTAAGCAAATCAAGACTGCAAAGCCAGGACGGCTTTGAAAACTATTTTTGGACACGAGCAAGATTGGGAGCAGTAATTTGGGCTTCGGTTGACGCGTCCTGGGCAGAAACAGGAGTCCTAACTCACTAGTGAGATTTGGCTAATTGTAACGTCAGAGATGGAAAAAAAAAATTCCCGCACCAAGCAGAGATGGTGGTTCTATCGCAGGTATCTGGGTTACAGGTCTGTCACAGCCTGGGAGGGTCTGAAAACGCTTTTGGACACGAGCTAGATTGGGAGCAGTGATTTGGACTGATGATGACCAGTTTCTGGGCACAAACAGGAGTCCGAACTTACTAGGGGAGCTTTTGCAAATTGTAACATTGTAGATGGACAAAAGGAAGGACGCTAGCAGAGGATGGTTTCGATCCATCGACCTCTGGGTTATGGGCCCAGCACGCTTCCGCTGCGCCACTTGCTGCTGCTACATGCAACGGTTGGGAGAAGTTCTCACTAGACACTGACTTTTGCTGGGCTACTTAAGGAAGCGGCCCTCCGTCAGTCTGTGTAGAGATTTATTGGTTGTTGGGGAACATTTCGGGGCCCACAATGGTTGCTTATTTGTTTTCATTTTGTTGCTCGGAAGATCAACCGTACACATAGGCCATTGACCGCCTGAAAATGGAACACCAGCAAGCAGCTTCCGTGTCTCTGTGGCGCAATCGGTTAGCGCGTTCGGCTGTTAAACCGAAAGGTTGGTGGTTCGAGCCCACCCAGGGACGCAGCCTCTTTTGCTTCCGCCTGCAGCTTGAGTGGTCCAGCTACAACTTCAATTAAGAGCTCCGTCTAACTGGCCAGTTTCAATATCTAAAGCACACATGAAAGAAGAAGGTTCTTCAGATGGAAGAGAAGAAGCACAGCAGAAAAGTGCTTGCTGCCAGCTTAATAAACGTGCAAAATGAAAGGATACCAACAAAAAAAAATCTCCTTCGAGCCGGAATGAACCAGCGACCTAAGGATTGCTATTAGAGTACTACAGTCCCTCGCTCTACCAGCTGAGCTATCGAAGGCTGGGGGAAGCCCTGGGTGCGTGCTTACTAGCCTTACTTCTCAGTGTCACGGCCTTGGCAAGCAGGAGACGATTTTCCAATTTTGAAAAAGGCTGCAAAAAGGACAAAGCTGGAGGATGCGGGCATCGATCCCGCTACCTCTCGCATGCTAAGCGAGCGCTTACCATTGAGCTAATCCCCCTCTGCTGTGAGGGGTGTGTGGAGGGTGGAGTTTTTTCCACTGACTCGACTTTGGTAGGGGTTTTTTTTTTTTTTTTTTTTAAGTGTGGATGTAAGGCAGCCTTAAGCAAATCAAGACTGCAAAGCCAGGACGGCTTTGAAAACTATTTTTGGACACGAGCAAGATTGGGAGCAGTAATTTGGGCTTCGGTTGACGCGTCCTGGGCAGAAACAGGAGTCCTAATCCACTAGTGTTTGGCTAATTGTAACGTCAGAGATGGAAAAAAAAAATTCACGCCACAAGCAGAGATGGTTTCTATGCGCAGGTATCTGGGTTACAGGTCTGTCACAGCCTGGAGGGTCTGAAAACGCTTTTGGACACGAGCTAGATTGGGCAGTGATTTGGACTGATGATGACCAGTTTCTGGGCACAAACAGGAGTCAGACTTACTAGGGGAGCTTTTGCAAATTGTAACATTGTAGATGGACAAAAGGAAGGACGTAGCAGAGGATGGTTTCGATCATGACCTCTGGGTTATGGGCCCAGCACGCTTCCGCTGCGCCATCTTGCTGCTACATGCAAAGGCTGGGAGAAGTTCTCACTAGACACTGACTTTTGCTGGGCTACTTAAGGAAAGGCGGCCCTCGTCAGTCTGTGTAGAGATTTATTGGTTGTTGGGGAACATTTCGGGGCCCACAACTGGTTGTTATTTTGTTTTCATTTTGTTGCTCGGAAGATCACCCGTACACATAGGCATTGACCTGCCTGAAACTGGAACACCAGGCAAGCAGCTTCCGTGTCTCTGTGGCGCAATCGGTTAGCGCGTTCGGCTGTTAACGAAAGGTTGGTGGTTCGAGCCCACCCAGGGACGCAGTCCTCTTTTGCTTCCGCCTGCAGCTTGAGTGGTCAGCTACAACTCAATTAAGAGCTCCGTCTAACTGGCCAGTTTCAATTCTAAAGCACACATGAAAGAAGAAGGTTCTTCAGATGGAAAGAGAAGAGCACAGCAGAAAAGTGCTTGCTGCCAGCTTAATAAACGTGCAAAATGAAAGGATACCAACAAAAAAAATCTCCTTCGAGCCGGATTGAACCAGCGACCTAGGATTGCTATTAGAGTAATACAGTCCTCCGCTCTACCAGCTGAGCTATCGAAGGCTTGGGGAAGACCCTGGGTGCGTGCTTACTAGCCTTACTTCTCAGTGTCACGGCTTGGCAAGCAGGAGACGATTTCTCCCAATTTTGAAAAAGGCTGCAAAAGGACAAAGCTGGAGGATGCGGGCATCGATCCCGCTACCTCTCGCATGCTAAGCGAGCGCTCTACCATTTGAGCTAATCCCCCTCTGCTGCTGAGGGGTGTGTGGAGGGTGGAGTTTTTTCCACTAGACTCTGACTTTTGGTAGGTCGTTTTTTTTTTTTTTTTTTTTTTTTTTAAGTGTGGAGTAAGGCAGCCTTAAGCAAATCAAGACTGCAAAGCCAGGAGGCTTTGAAAACTATTTTGGACACGAGCAAGATTGGGAGCAGTAATTTGGGCTTCGGTTGACCGCGTCCTGGGCAGAAACAGGAGTCCTAACTCACTAGTGAGATTTGGCTAATTGTAACGTCAGAGATGGAAAAAAAAAAATTCACGCACCAAGCAGAGAATGGTTTCTATGCGCAGGTATCTGGGTTACAGGTCTGTCACAGCCTGGGAGGGTCTGAAAACGCTTTTGGACACGAGCTGATTGGGAGCAGTGATTTGGACTGATGATGACCAGTTTCTGGGCACAAACAGGAGTCCGAACTTACTAGGGGAGCTTTTGCAAATTGTAACATTGTAGATGGACAAAAGGAAGGACGCTAGCAGAGGATGGTTTCGATCCATCGACCTCTGGGTTATGGGCCCAGCACGCTTCCGCTGCGCCACTCTGCTGCTACATGCAACGGCTTGGGAGAAGTTCTCACTAGACACTGACTTTTGCTGGGCTACTTAAGGAAAGGCGGCCCTCCGTCAGTCTGTGTAGAGATTTATTGGTTGTTGGGGAACATTTCGGGGCCCACAACTGGTGCTTATTTGTTTCATTTGTTGCTCGGAAGATCACCCGTACACATAGGCCATTGACCTGCCTGAAACTGGAACACCAGGCAAGCAGTTCGTGTTTGTGGCGCAATCGGTTAGCCGGTTCGGCTGTTAACCGAAAGGTTGGTGGTTCGAGCCC
>WNYA01000169.1:24363-31863 GCA_019512145.1 Engystomops pustulosus | reverse complement strand
GGGTTACAGGTCTGTCACAGCTGGGAGGGTCTGAGAAACGCTTTGGACACGAGCTAGATTGGGAGCAGTGATTTGGACTGATGATGACCAGTTTCTGGGCACAAACAGGAGTCCGAACTTACTAGGGGAGCTTTTGCAAATTGTAACATTGTAGATGGACAAAAGGAAGGACGCTAGCAGAGGATGGTTTCGATCCATCGACCTCTGGGTTATGGGCCCAGCACGCTTCCGCTGCGCCACTCTGCTGCTACATGCAACGGCTTGGGAGAAGTTCTCACTAGACACTGACTTTTGCTGGGCTACTTAAGGAAAGGCGGCCCTCCGTCAGTCTGGGTAGAGATTTATTGGTTGTTGGGGAACATTTCGGGGCCCACAACTGGTTGCTTATTTTGTTTCATTTTGTTGCTCGGAAGATCACCCGTACACATAGGCCATTGACGCCTGAAACTGGAACACCAGGCAAGCAGCTTCGTGTCTCTGTGGCGCAACGGTTAGCGCGTTGGCTGTTAACCGAAAGGTTGGTGGTTCGAGCCCACCCAGGGACGCAGTCCTCTTTTGCTTCCGCCTGCAGCTTGAGTGGCTCAGCTACAACTTCAATTAAGAGCTCCGTCTAACTGGCCAGTTTCAATATCTAAAGCACACATGAAAGAAGAAGGTTCTTCAGATGGAAGAGAAGAAGCACAGCAGAAAAGTGCTTGCTGCCAGCTTAATAAACGTGCAAAATGAAAGGATACCAACAAAAAAAAATCTCTCGAGCCGGAATTGAACCAGCACACTAAGGATTGCTATTAGAGTACTACAGTCCTCCGCTTACCAGCTGAGCTATCGAAGGCTTGGGGAAGCGGGTGAGCTGGGTGCGTGCTTACTAGCCTTACTTCTCAGTGTCACGGCCTTGGCAAGCAGGAGACGATTTCTCCCAATTTTGAAAAAGGCTGCAAAAAGGACAAAGCTGGAGGATGCGGGCATCGATCCCGCTACCCTCGCATGCTAAGCGAGCGCTCTTACCATTGAGCTAATCCCCCTCTGCTGCTGAGGGGTTGTGGGGGGTGGAGTTTTTTCCACTAGACTCTGACTTTTGGTAGGTCGTTTTTTTTTTTTTTTTTTTTTTTTTTAAGTGTGGATGTAAGGCAGCCTAAGCAAAATCAAGACTGCAAAGCCGACGGCTTTGAAAAACTATTTTTGACACGAGCAAGATTGGGAGCAGTAATTTGGGCTTCGGTTGACCGCGTCCTGGGCAGAAAAACAGGAGTCCTAACTCACTAGTGAGATTTGGCTAATTGGAACGTCAGAGATGGAAAAAAAAAATTCACGCACCAAGCAGAGAATGGTTTCTATGCGCAGGTATTGGGTTACAGGTCTGTCACAGCCTGGGAGGGTCTGAAAACGCTTTTGGACACGAGCTAGATTGGGAGCAAGTGATTTGGACTGATGATGACCAGTTTCTGGGCACAAACAGGAGTCCGAACTTACTAGGGGAGCTTTTGCAAATTGTAACATTGTAGATGGACAAAAGGAAGGACGCTAGCAGAGGATGGTTTCGATCCATCGACCTCGGGGTTATGGGCCCAGACGCTTCCGCTGCCACTCTGCTGCTACATGCAACGGCTTGGGGAGAAGTTCTCACTAGACACTGACTTTGCTGGGCTACTAAGGAAGGCGGCCCTCCGTCAGTTGTGTAGAGATTTATTGGTTGTTGGGGAACATTTCGGGGCCCACAACTGGTTGCTTATTTTGTTTTCATTTTGTTGCTCGGAAGATCACCCGTACACATAGGCCATTGACTGCCTGAAAACTGGGAACACCAGGCAAGCAGCTTCGTTTCTGTGGCGCAATCGGTTAGCGCGTTCGGCGCGTTAACCGAAAGGTTGGAGGAAGACCATGCACTATAGAGGAAGACCATGCACTATAGAGGAAGATCATGCACTATAGAGGAAAACCATGCACTATAGAGGAAAACCATGCACTATAGAAGAACATGCGCTATAGAGGAAGACCGTGCACTATAGAGGAAAACCATGCACTATAGAGGAAAACCATGCACTATAGAGGAAGACCATGCGCTATAGAAGAACATGCACCATAGAGGAAGACCATGCACTATAGAGGAAGATCATGCACTATAGAGAAAGACCATGCGCTATAGAAGAAGAACATGCACTATAGAGGAAGACCATGTACAATAGAGTAAGACCATGTACAATAGAGGAAGACCATGCGCTATAGAGAAAGAACATGCCCTATAGAGGAAGACCATGCACTATAAAGGAAGACCATGCGCTATATAGGAAGACCATGCGCTGTAGAGAAAGACCATGCGATATAGAGGAAGACCATGCCCCATAGAGGAAGAGCATGCGCTATAGAGGATGACCATGCGCTACAGAGGAAGACCATGCACTATAGAGGAAGACCATGAGCTAAAGAGGAAGACCATGCACCATAAAGGAAGACCCTGCACTTTAGAGGAAGACCATGCGCTAAATAAGAACATGTTTTATATAGGAAGACCATGCGCTATAGAGGAAGACCATGCACTATAGATGAAGACCATGCGCTACATAGAAAGACCATGCGCTATAGAGGAAGACCATGCACTACAGAGAAAGACCATGCGCTACATAGAAAGACCATGCGCTTTAGAGGAAGACCATGCACTACAGAGAAAGACCATGCGCTATAGAAGAAGACCATGCACTATAGAGGATGAACATGCGCTATAGAAGAAGACCATGCGCTATAGAGGAAGACCATGCACTATAGAGGAAGACCATGCACTATAGAGGATGAACATGCACTATAGAAGAGGACCGTGCACTATAGAGGAAGACCCTGCGCTGTAGAGAAAGACCATGCGATATAGAGAAAGACCATGCGCTGTAGAGAAAGACCATGCGCTATAGAGAAAGAACATGCGCTATTGAAGAAGACCATGCACTATAGAGGAAGAACGTGCACTATATAGAAAGACCATGCACTATAGAGGAAGACCATGCACTATAGAGGAAGACCATGCACTATAGAGGAAGAGCATGCACTATAGAGGAAGACCATGCGCCATAGAGGAAGACCATGCACTAGAGAGAAAGACCATGCCCTATAGAGGAAGATCATGTGCTATCTAGGAACACCATGCCCTATAGAGGAAGACCATGTGCTATGGAGGAAGACCATGCACTATAGAGGAAGAGCATGCACTATAGAGGAAGACCATGCGCCATAGAGGAAGACCATGCACTAGAGAGAAAGACCATGCCATATAGAGGAAGATCATGTGCTATCTAGGAACACCATGCACTATAGAGGAAGACCATGTGCTATAGAGGAACACCATGCACTATAAAGGAAGACCATGCACTATAGAGGAAGACCATGCGCTATAGAAGAAGACCATGCACTATAGAGGAAGAACATGTGCTATAGAGGAAAACCATGCACTATAGAGGAAGACCATGCACTATAGAAGAAGACCATGCACTATAGAGGAAGATCATGTGCTATCTAGGAACACCATGCACTATAGAGGAAGACCATGTGCTATAGAGGAACACCATGCACTATAGAGGAAGACCATGCACTATAGAAGAAAACCATGCACTATAGAGGAAGACCATGCGATATAGAGAAAGACCGTGCGCTATAGAGGAAGACCATGCACTGTAGAGGAAGACCATGCGATGTAGAGAAAGACCATGCGATATAGAGAAAGACCATGCGATATAGAAGAAGACCATGCACTATAGAGGAAGACCATGCACCATAGAGGAAGACCATGCACTATAGAGAAAGACCATGCACTCTAGAGGAAGACCATGCACCATAGAGGAAGACCATGCACTATAGAGAAAGACCATGCGCTATAGAAGTACATGCGCTATAGAGAAAGACTGTGCACTATAGAGGAAGAACATGCACTATAGAGAAAGACCATGCACTATAGAAGAAGAACATGTGCTATAGAGGAAGACCATGCACTATAGAGGAAGACCATGTACAATAGAGGAAGACCATGCGCTATAGAGGAAGACCATGCACTATAAAGAAAGACCATGCGCTATAGAGGAAGACCATGCGCTATATAGGAAGACCATGCGCTGTGGAGAAAGACCATGCGATATAGAGGAAGACCATGCCCCGTAGAGGAAGAATGTGCACTATATAGAAAGACCATGTGCTATAGAGGAAGACCATGCACTATAGAGGAAGACCATGCCCTATAGAGGAAGATCATGTCCTATAGAGAAAGACCATGCGCTATAGAGGAAGACCATGTGCTATATAGGAAGACCATGCGCTGTAGAGAAAGACCATGCGATATAGAGGAAGACCATGCCCCATAGAGGAAGAATGTGCACTATAGAGAAAGACCATGCGCTATAGAGGATAACCATGTGCCAAAGAGAAAAAACATTTTCCTTAGAGGAAGACCATGCGCTACAAAAGAAGACCATGCACTACAGAGGAATACCATGCGCTATTAAAGAAGACCATGCACTATAGAGGAAGACCGTGCACTATAGAGGAAGACCATGCACCATTGAGGAAGACCATGAGCTAAAGAGGAAGACCATGCACCAAAAAGGAAGACCATGCACTATAGAGGAAGACCATGCACCATAAAGGAAGACCATGCACTTTAGAGGAAGACCATGCGCTATAGATGAAGACCATGCGCTACATAGAAAGACCATGCGCTACATAGAAAGACCATGCGTTTTAGAGGAAGACCATGCGCTAAAGAGAAAAACCATGCGCTATAGAAGAAGAACATGCGCTATAGGAGAAGACCATGCACCAAAGAGGAAGACCATGCACTATAGAGGAAGACCATGCACTATAGAGGAAGAACATGCGCAATAGAGGAAGACCATGCACTATAGAGGAAGAACATGCACTATAGAAGAAGACCATGCGCTATAGAGGAAGACCATGCACTATAGAGGAAGACCATGCACTATAGAGGAAGAACATGCGCTACAGAGAAAGACCATGCACTATAGATGATGAACATGCGCTATAGAAGAAGACCATGCACTATAGAGGAAGAACATGTACTATAGAGGAAGACCATGCGCTATAGAGGAGGATCATGTGCCATAGAGAAAGACCATGCACTATAGAGGAAGACTATGCACTATAGAGGAAGACCATGCACTATAGAGGAAGACCATGCACTGTAGAGGAAGACTGTGCACTATAGAGGAAGACCCTGCGCTGTAGAGAAAGACCATGCGATATAGAGAAAGACCATGCGCTATTGAAGAAGACCATGCACTATAGAGGAAGAACGTGCACTATATAGAAAGACCATGTGCTAAAGAGGAAGACCATGCACTATAGAGAAAGACCATGCCCTATAGAGGAAGATCATGTGCTATATAGGAAGACCATGCACTATAGAAGAAGACCATGCACTATAGAGGAAGACCATGCGCTATAGAAGAAGAACATGCGCTATAGAGGAAGACCGCACACTATAGAGGAAGACCGTGCACTATAGAGGAAGACCCTGCGATGTAGAGAAATACCATGCGATATAGAGAAAAACCATGCGCTGTAGAGAAAGACCATGTGATATAGAGAAAGACCATGCGCTATTGAAGAAGACCATGCACTATAGAGGAAGAACGTGCACTATAGAGGAAGACCATGCACTATAGAGGAAGACCATGCACCATAGAGGAAGACCATGCACTATAGAGAAAGACCATGCCCTATAGAGGAAGATCCTGTGCTATATAGGAAGACCATGCACTATAGAGGAAGACCATGCACTATAGAGGAAGACAATGCGCTATAGAGGATGACCATGTGCCAAAGAGAAAAACCATGTTCCTTAGAGGAAAACCATGCGCTATAAAGGAAGACCATGCGCTATGGAAGAAGACCATGCACCTATAGAGGAAGACCATGCACCATAGAGGAAGACCATGCACTATAGAGAAAGACCATGCCCTATAGAGGAAGATCATGTGCTATATAGGAAGACCATGCACTATAGAGGAAGACCATGCACTATAGAGGAAGACCATGTGCTGTAGAGAAAGACCATGCGATATAGAGAAAGACCATGCGCTATTGAAGAAGACCATGCACTATAGAGGAAGAACGTGCACTATAGAGGAAGAGCATGCACTATAGAGGAAGACCATGCACCATAGAGGAAGACCATGAACAATAGAGGAAGACCATGCCCCATAGAGGAAGAATGTGCACTATATAGAAAGACCATGTGCTATAAGGGAAGACCATGCACTATAGAGAAAGACCATGCCCTGTAGAGGAAGATCATGTGCTATATAGGAAGACCATGCACTATAGAGGAAGACCATGAACTATAGAGGAAGACCATGTCCTATAGAGAAAGACCATGTGCTATATAGGAAGACCATGAACTATAAAGGAGGACCATGCCCTATAGAGGAAGACCATGTGCTATATAGGAAGACCATGCACTGTAGAGAAAGACCATGCGATATAGAGGAAGACCATGCGCTATAAAGGAAGATCATGTGCTATGGAAGAAGACCATGCACCTATAGAGGAAGACCATGCACCATAGAGGAAGACCATGCACCATAAAGAAAGACCATGCACTATAGAGGAAGACCATGCGCTATATAAGAAGAACATGCACTATAGAGAAAAAACATGCGCTATAGAGGAAGACCATACACTATAGAGGAAGACCATGCGCTACATAGAAAGACCATGCGCTATAGAGGAAGACCATGCGCTATAGAGGAAGACCATGCGCTACATAGAAAGACCATGCGCTATAGAGGAAGACCATGCACTATAGAGGAAGATCATGCACTATAGATGAAGACCATGCGCTACATAGAAAGACCATGCGCTATAGAGGAAGACCATGCACTACAGAGAAAGACCATGCACTATAGAGGAAGAACATGCGCTATAGAAGAAGACCATGCACTATAGAAGAAGACCATGCGCTATAAAGGAAGACCATGTACTATAGAGGAATACCATGCACTATACAGGAAGACCATGCACTATAGAGGAAGACCATGCGCTATAGAGGAAGATCATGCACTATAGATGAAGACCATGCGCTATAGAGGAAGAACATGCGCTATAGAAGAAGACCATGCACTATAGAGGAAGACCATGCACTATAGAGGAAGACCATGTACTATAGAGGAATACCATGCGCTATAGAGGAAGACCATGCACTATAGAGGAAGAACATGCGCTATAGAGAAAAAACATGCGCTATAGAGGAAGACCATGCGCTACATAGAAAGACCATGCGCTATTGAGGAAGACCATGCACTACAGAGAAAGACCATGCGCTATAGAGGAAGAACATGCGCTATAGAAGAAGACCATGCGCTATAAAGGAAGACCATGTACTATAGAGGAATACCATGCGCTATAGAAGAAGACCATGCGCTATAAAGGAAGACCATGCACTATAGAGGAAGACCATGCGCTATAGAGGAAGTCCATGCGCTATAGAGGAAGACCTTGCACTATAGA
>WNYA01000169.1:0-24303 GCA_019512145.1 Engystomops pustulosus | reverse complement strand
TAGAGGATAAATATGCGCTATAGAGGAAGACCATGCGCTATAGAGGAAGACCATGCGCTACAGAAAAAGACCATGCGCTGTAGTTGAAGACCATGCGCTATTGAAGAAGACCTTGCGCTATATAGGAAGACCGTGCACCATAGAGGAAGACCATGTGCTATAGAGGAAGATCATGCGCTATAGAGGAACAACATGCGCAATAGAGGAAGACCATGAACTATATAGGAAGACCATGCGCTATAGAGGAAGACCATGCGCTGTAGAGGAAGACCATGTACTATAGAGGAAGACCATGCACTATAGAGGAAGACCATGCGCTATAGAGGAAGACCATGTGCTATAGAGGAAGACCATGCGCTGTAGAGGAAGACCATGCGCTGTAGAGGAAGACCATGCACTAGAGAGGAAGCCCATGCACTATTTAGAAAGACCATGCGCTACAGAAAAAGACCATGCGCTGTAGTGGAAGACCATGCACTATAAAGGAAGACCAAGCACTATAGAGGACGATTATGAGCTATAGAGGAAGACCATGCGCTACAGAAAAAGACCATGTGCTGTAGTGGAAGACCATGCGTTATTGAAGAAGACCATGCGCTATATAGGAAGACCATGCACCATAGAGGAAGACCATGTGCTATAGAGGAAGATCAAGCGCTATAGAGTAACACCATGCGCAATAGAGGAAGACCATGAACTATAGAGGAAGACCATGCACTATAGAGGAAGACCATGCGCTATAGAGGAAGACCATGCGCTGTAGAGGAAGACCATGCGCTGTAGAGGAAGATCATATGTTGAAGATTTCCAAACTCCTCCTCTCCTTTCATATAGGAGAACTGCTAATATTCGTGACAAATTGGTCCAAAGCGACAAAGGTCCCATAAGAAAGAGTCTAGCCTCCTCTATTAACACTGGCAGTTACCCATGCCTGACTTGTGACAACTGTAGCCATGTGATTAAAGGGAACAAATTACTGGGAGGACCTTTGATATTATACATTGGGGCAGATTTACTTACCCGTTCCTGTCGCGATCCAGTGGCGCATTCTCTGTTGAGGAAACTTTACGTAGGGGAGACTACTATAGAATGCCGACTAAATAATTATCATTTCTCTTTTATTACTCACAAAATCCAATTACCTGTCCCCCGACGCTTAGTTGAGTATGGCCATATTATCAATGAACTGAAATTCTGCATGAATGATTCGATTAAAAACATTACAGCCAAACGGACTTAATGTTGACTTTGATGTGAAGATCTTATTATGATGATTATTAAACATGGGATAGCTTCTCGGGATGTGACCTCTCGGGATGTGACCTCTCGGGATGTGACCTCTCGGGATGTGACCTCTCGGGATGTGACCTCTCAGGATGTGACCTCTCGGGATGTGACCTCTCGGGATGTGATCTCTCGGGATGTGACCTCTCGGGATGTGACCTCTCGGGATGTGACCTCTCGGGATGTGACCCGCGGTGTTAAAACCGCGGTATCGCGGTTTTAACACTTTTTAAACTTTATAGCAGAAACTGCTTCGGTGCTGCGTGCGCACGATCGTGCGCGCGCCTACATAGGAAATGCCGCAGGCGTTGCGCGCGCACGGTCGCACGCAGCGCCGAAGCGGCTTCTGCTATAAAGTTTAAAAAGTGTTAAAACAGCGATACCGCGGTTTTAACACTAACGAAACTAAGCACCGGCACCAGCTCACCCTGAGCTGGTGCTCGGTGTTTACAGCTTAAACCTACCATTTGAAATGGTAGGTTTCCTTTAAGACATTGATGCATTACCCTGGGACGTCTACAGTGAATTAAAGACTTTGGATACCACATCATTTATACTTTTCAGACCTTTCAAATTGACCTGCTCAATCTATATATTATAAGGATGTTATGTACTGCAGCCCATTATTTGTTCTTTTGGATTTAGTTTGACATATGCGAGGCTTTATAGCAGTACATACCTCTGATTTGTTACCATTTGTAGAATATGGGCATGGATTCCCTTAATAAAAATGGTGGTAACCAGTAAATCACATGACTCACAGGGGGTCATTTACTAAGGGTCCGAGTCACGCATTTTCGGCAGGTTTCCCGAATATTACCGATTTGCGCCATCTTTCCCTGAATGGGCCCGGGTTTTTGGCACACCCAATCGGATTTTGGCGCATCTGCGCCGGCTTTCACGCGACGGAAATCGGGGGGCGTGACCATCGGAAAACCTGACGGATTCGACAAAACCACAAAATTTTTTTAAAAAAGTGTTACTTGACACACGCTTACCTGCACCCGGGATAGGATAGTGAACTCCTGCGGACTTCAGCGCACGACCTTATTGAATCGCCGGAAAATCCGAATCCTCGTCAGAGAACCCGCCGCTGGATCGCGACAGGACCCGGTAAGTAAATCTGCCCCACAGAGTCACATGACTGACCAAATAGTGACATCACCTACATGTGCATCATCCGTGATTTATCCCGCAGTAGCAGTGAATCTAAGGGGTATATCCCCTAGTGAAGGGACAGATCTGGTGATGCACAGTAAGTAATATAAGGCTTTATCTGACGTCCTGCATCCCATCTTGTTAGTTGTTTGGTATCCCAGCGCCCCATTCACACAGCGGCTTCTGATTTGGACTCCCAGGGGCTGATAACGCTTGTGGACATATATAAATATATTGGGGCAGATTTACTTACCCGGCCCATTCGCAATCCAGCGGCGGGTTCTGTGCGGTGGATTCGGGTCCGGCCGGGATTCACTAAGGTAGTTCCTCCGCCGTCCACCAGGTGTCGCTGCTGCGCTGAAGTCCGCTGGAATGCCCTGAAATTCACCGGCCTATTCCGAGTGAAGGTAAGTGCAAGCTCCGCGACACATTTTTTGTTTGAAATGCGGCGGTTTTTCCGAATCCGTCAGGTTTTCGTTCGGCCACGCCCCCCGAATTTCCATCACGTGCATGCCGGCGCCGATGCGCCACAATCCGATTGCGTGCGCCAAAACCCCGAGCAATTCAGGGAAAATCAGCGCAAATCGGAAATATTCGGGTAACACGTCGGGAAAACGCGAATCGGGCCCTTAGTAAATAACCCCCATAAACTTTGTACTGCCACAGAGTATCTGGATAGTCAGCGCATGCACTTGTTCACTTTATTGAATTGTTTTATATGGATAATTATAAGATTTGATGTATATCCAATGTAATGATGTCACTTATGATGTAATTTCCTCTGGACATAAATACCCACCTTGTAACACATGTTTGTATGTTTGGTAATGGATGAGCGGAAACGTTGCACCTTATTTTGCCATGGGTGAATACAGATCCCCTTTATACTTACCGGAGTGCTGCCTCAACGCATTTTTTTGGAAATCCAAAACTGCCTAATGTCTTCTTAACCTCCTTTGTCGTCCATTTCTTAATGACACAGAATCGTACCAGGAAGAGAAACTTACACTAAGGTCCCTCATTTCTCCATCCCAAATTCCCCAAATCCATCCCTGTATCGGACACGGGAGATCTCCTCTAAAACTTTCTCCAAATATTTCTCTGAGCATTACCAGAGAATCTGTATATCATCCGCCTTCTCCAGGCCACACCTACTACAGCTATATATAATATATTGTATGGCAGGCGGGGGGCCGGGGTCTTAGTACCACTATCCACATCTGATACTATTCCATGGATGTTCCTCCATCTCTCCAACCTCTTCAATAATCTTATTTTAATATTTCTTTGTACATCCCAGGCCCAAAAAAGCTGTAAGTTTTTACTTTTAAATTTGTGCCCAATATGTCAGAGACACAAGAAGTGGGGATAATGTCTGAACAGCTGCGACTGTAGTATCCAACGCTTTCCACCAATGCTAGAGCCGGAGATAGGAGTAATAACATCCGATAGTCCAAACTCCTCATGGAGGTCACAGACGGGATTGTGTGAACCGTTATTAACCAACCTGTGGACATCTATGACCTTTGTCTCCAGCCATTGATACACTTCATGTCTGGAATACGCCATCTCCTGTTTCCCCATATTGGCGCAATCAGATTGCCTGTTTTATTTTTTAACTCCCTCCACACTTCTACCATGAGATTTGGGTCAATGTGGTCCCAATCTGGACGTCTTCCAGACCTCTGCTTCTAATATTTCCCATACATTACACCTAGGCGGCTATGCAGCATTTATTCTACGCCCGGCCACATAAGAAAAGTCGGCGGCAGCAGCAAGTGCATTGGCGCAAGGACAGTAATGCCCGGCGCCGGCCCACTCCCGGCTGCGCACTCTACTCGACCACCTGAGCATGACGGTGGAGAGGGCAAAATAATCACAAGTGCTAGCAATAAGTGACTGACGTGGCGCAGAGGCCCTGATAAATATGCCCCAATCCTACAGTCCAAAGAACAAGCCCAGGTCCGCTCTAATCCCGGGTGCTCTCCTCTGGGAGACTTCCTCCACAATCTTCAGTGCGCAGTGATGTCACAGGTAACAAATGGAAATAGGGTCGGCGCTCACTTGTTCCAATGCACGTGGAATGTTCTTTATTCAACCACGATAAAAAAACATTAAAATGACAGCCATGAGAATAAGCGGTTATGTGCGGTCGTTTGCTTCATTACTCTCATAGAGCGACGAGGGGTCCGAATGAGGTATCTGGGACCCCATAGGACCCCTTGTTTTCATGACCCTCCACCATGTATCAGTCAGTACATTGGGGGTCATTTACTAAGGGCCCGAAGCGCGTTCTTCCGTCGGGTTACCCAAATTTTATCGTTTCGTACCGATTTTCCCTGCATGCACGCAACGGAAATCGGGGGATGCACGCGACGGATTCAGAAAAACCACCGTATTTTTTTTTTAAAAAAGTGTCTCTTGACTCTCGCTTAACTGCACCGAGGGTAGGACGGTGAACTCCAGTGAACTCCGATGGACTTCAGCGCAGCAGCGACAAGTAGTGGACATTGGGGGAACGACCTTAGTGAATTGCCGGAAGACCCGAATCCTCCACAGATATTGCACCTGTGGATCGCGACAGGACCGGGTCAGTAAATCTGCCCCATTATCTTCTGGTGTGGAGGACTGCAGTAATGGGAAAACTGGACAACTTTATGGTAACAGTTTAGCAAAGTCAAAGTTATAATGTAATAATCCCGTACAGTGTAAAATACATAGAAAGAACAACTGAAAAGATGAGACGTGTTGGAGTTGGTGTCCTCCTACTTACATAACCTATTCCTGCAGTTACATCCCAGACTGAAGGCATGAACTACCCGCATCTTTAAGTAAACACATTGGCCCCTTAATGCCGAAGTAAACCCCTTACCAACCAACTTATGAATAAAACAGATCACAACTCTTGCTGGGTGTAAAAAGGTCGCACCTTTATTTTCTCCATACAACAAAGCCAAAGGCTTAAGGCACTTGAAGTTTTAATAGTTCTCCTCGAGCTCGACAACTGTATGCCAGCTGGATTCCCAGCTGGCAAGTCGGCCAGCTGAGCCTTTTCCAAAACATTTCTCACTTTCCACCACCAGCAGTACCGTGTACACCTACACGGTGCTGTGACCCCCACCCAGCAAGAAAAGCGCCTGCTCAACCCCATCCTGTATACCAGACAGGAATATGTCCAGGCCTATATCGTTCAGGTGAGCCCCATCTTCCCTCATCAAGTTGGCTTTGCTACCCTCCTATTCCCTGTGACCGACCACCACCCCAAACCGGGAATGGACAAAGCAGGACATTCTGGCATTCACATTGCGTCTGGCCCTTTCCCCAGCTGTACGATCCCGGGCACCCTGCCACACCACCCGGGGGACAACCTCAGACCAAACCAATACAATTTCTGAAAAGAAGGAAAGAATTTGTTCCATATCCTTCCGCATCCAGGTAAGCAACTCTGCTAACTTAACCGAGCAAAGGTCATTGCCACCAGTGTGTAACACCAGGACCACTGGACCCTGGAAAGTTCTGCTAATGGCCACCACTTCTGGGAGGACCTGCAACCAACGCAAACCCCGGATACCCCTCCAGCACACATCAGCTTGATGGAAACCCAAATTGCGACCGCTGGGGCGGAACGCGGCCCTCTGTCCCACCCAAAAGATGTACGAGTGCCCCGACAACCACACCGAGGCCGCACCATTGAAGACACTCCTCAAAAACAAAAGAGAAGGTAAACAACACATCACAACAAATCATTCATTTAGAATTGACGCCCCAATTCTAAATGAATGAGTACCATAGCTCAAAGGATTCACACCCAAAATACCCAAGCACTTGCAGAACACCGCCAGAAACCGGTAGCGAGTAAGTGGGGAACCATCTTCGTGCCCAAGAACCGGGATCCCTGGAAAGGAATTGCCATAAATGCCTATACCAAAGTAAAGGGACAAGCTGGGCCCTCAACTGAAACTAAACGGACCCAGGAGCCTCGACCAAAGATATCAGTCTTGGAACGCCGGACCCTAAGGCGAACTACGCCTGGGCCCAAAACCACATCCCCCCTCATAAGGCCACCTGGACGGGAAGAAAAAGGAGGGACCAATTCACCCACCCGAAAAGCCCCGAAGAAGGCCAAGCTAAATGCAACAGAGAGAAACCCACCACATATTCATGAGTAACTCGTATCCTTTCTGCCTGGTCCCTCCAAACGTCCCCAGCCCCAGCAACAGCTAACCAAGACTCCCACGCCTTACCATACTGCTGCCACGTTGCTGGTGCAAAAGAAGAATGCACCATCCCACCGCTGCCGCTGGGAATCGCTGCCAAAAAACCTGAAAATCAAGCTGAGATAGAGGGTCATAATGTTATCAACACCTGGTACATGACAGGCTCTAAACATAATGTTCCTCTCCAAGCACCTCAAGACCAAGTGCCGGAGTAGGGCAAGAACCAGAAGGGAAGAGGAAGTACGCTTATTCACTGAATATACCACTCCCAAATTGTCCGACCAAAAACATATGCGACTGTTCGCAGAGGAGGAGCCCCATAATTCCACTGCCGCCACCACAGGAAAGAGCTCCAGAAGGGTCATATTCTTCACTAGCCCAGAAGCCGACCACGAAGGCGGCCAAGGCTCCGTGCACCACTCCGTGCCAAAAATGGCGCCAAAACCAAGGGACCCCGCCGCATCCGTAAAAAGCTCAAGCTCCGAGTTGGACACCTCAGGAGCCTGCCAACATGTCATACCGTTATAGGCCTGCAATAAGTGTAACCAGACATGCAAATCGGCCCGGATTGAAGAAGAAACCCGTATGTGGTGATGAAGGCTCAGGACCCCTTTTGTAGCCAAAGACAGCCTACGAGAGAAAACCCTGCCAATGGGCATAACTCTGCAAGCAAAAACCAACCAACAAGCCCAACAGTGACAGAAGCTGCCGCAGCGTAACCCTCTTGGACACCTGGACGCCCCTCACCAAGCCCACCAGTTTCTCCAGTTTATCCCTGGGTAACCGGAACACCATTGCCTCGGAACGAGCTCGATTCCGAGAAAGGATATAACTGTACAAGGACCCTTGGTTTTTTCAATTGAGAGGGGGACCCCAAAACGTGACATAAAAAATTGGAAAGTGGAAAGGAGGTACGAACATACTGGGGACTCCGCAGGGCCAACAAACAAAAAATCGGAACGAAAACCAGTCTCAAACCGGACCACCCACTCGAGAAAGGAAATAAAAATCTCAAAATACTTACATGAGATGGAGCAACCCATCGGGAGGCACGTATCGTAGTACAACATGCCATCCAAAGAGCATCCCAAAAGGTGGTAACAGTCAAAGTGAGCCGGCAACAGGCAGAAAGCCGATTCAATGTCCGACTTTGCCATAAGGGCGCCCTTGCCTGCTTGTTGCAACAAGAAAACCGCCCGGTCAAAGGAGAGTTAAGACAATGACGCCTGCTCGGGAGAAATACCGTCATTTACCGGTCGAGCCAAGGCGGCATCGCGCAAACGTTCACCGGAGTCTTTGGATTCGACCGCAAGGACCTTCCCCCCTTGCCTGGCGGCCCGGCGGGAGCACCTGGCGGCTGCATGGTTCCCTCCGCAAGAGGAGCACTGGTGTTTGTATTTACACAACCCAAAGAACCTGCAGTAACCCTTGTTAAAGAGCCAGCAAGCTCCAGGGCGATTGGAGGCCGCCAAGTCGTGGGCAGCGCTGCCCGCCGATCCGACGGGCGCTGGCTGAAAGGGAGGCCTCTGGTCCACCATCAAATGGTGCCAAACGTCCGCTGCCCTAGTACCCAACCCAATTCCAGGTGCAAAGCTAACCGACGACGGTAGTCCTCATCGTACCGCCACCAAGCGGCACCCCAGTGTGATTTATAAGAAGAATAAATCACATCCTGGTAAATGAACAGTTCCGAACAGCGCTCAGAGTGCTTCTCACCCATCACGCAGCCCAAAACCGAAAAGGCCTGGAGCCAATTATTAATCGTTTTCGCAACCTTCGGCTTGCGGTCTTGCGGCCTTGCGCAACAACCAACCTCTCACGATCTATCGTATGTTGATCAACGGAAACGAGGGACCATATGTCCACGTATCCATTAGCCCATATCTTTTCACGCACCTCATCTGGAATATGGTCCCCGAGGGGGCTAACACCCACAAACAATGAGTCCCTCTTCCACTCCGGCCGAGTGGTGGGGTATTTATCAAGCAACGCCCTCAATGAAGAAACAATATCCGAACCCACCCCCACCACCCCAAGCACCCGCATACTGAAACTCACAAGCTGATGGCAGTGCTGCCGCTGCCGCGTGCCAGACTGGAGCCACCAACACTGGAGGAGGAGGAGGCTGCTGGACCAGAACAGACGTCCTGGACGACTCCCGCTGCTCCGGAGTTCGCCGTCTCCGCTCCTGTGACCAGACACTGCCGTGGCATCGGAGGACCCACCAGAGGAGGATTGGGGACCGCCACCTGGACAATCTGGAGCGCCTTGACCGCCACGAGGACCTTGAACCTGCACTCTCTCTGTACAGATTAACCGCAGAGCCACAGCGGGAGCGTCTGCTGGATTCACGGGAGTGGGCTGAGGATTGGGAGGGCCGGCTGCGCGACCTGCTATAGCGCCCCCTAGATGACACATCCACCGGAGGGGCCATAATAGGGCCACCCTGAAGGGGAGGGGGGGAGGAATTCTGAGGCAGCAGCCCCAGGAGGAGGGGGAGGGACAAAGGGGGTGGCAACCCCTAGCTGTATTGTGTGAGGAGTAGCTGAAGGCCCCTCAGTAGTGGGAGGACCCGGGACGGAAAGAGGGGGGCGGCAGTAGAAGCCGGGACTCCCACAAACGCCGAGGCTGGGAGAGGGGGAGGTACCGGAGCGGCACTTCTTCCGATGACTGCGCCGGCGGGGGGTGTCAGAGGAGAACCGGGAAGAGCTGGCCTGATTGCCCATGGCAGCTGCTGGCTGACCCGGCGCTGGGCACGGCTGATGTAGGCTCAGGTCGGATCGTGGCAGCGTGCAGGAAGGAAGGGGGGAAGGGGCGGGACCTGCGGACGGCAGCGTGGGAAGATGCGCATGCGCAGGAGGAACCTCGCTGGAGCGCGGCCCCTCACTGCCTCGGCGGCTCGCACCACCGCCATAGCCCCCATGCGCAGCGTGCCGGGAGGACGAAGGCTGCCGGGGAGATGATTGACGGGCCGAGTTTGGGGAACGCTGGCCCGACGATGACGGTGGTGGGTGGGAGGGACTGAACCGGGATGGTGGGTGCAAAAAACGAGACGACCGTTGGCCCGACCCTTGAACTACCGGCGCCGAACCGGCAGCCGCCGGCTGAACGGACGCCACAAATTGCTCCAACAAACCTGCACCCTCCACCTGCATACGGGCACAAAGTGCTCCAGCAAGGGGGTCCTCCATCAGATTCCAGGCTCCCAGCAATAGACCCTGTACACCGTAAAAGCTCAAGCGCACACCGCTTCAGTGCCGACTCTGCCAAGAGGTAGGTGTTCAGGAAACAAGGGGCTTATAATACCCCACGTAACTAGGCGGGGAAACGTGGTGAGGTAGCAGAGGGGAGGGATGGGACCCCGAAATAAGCCCACCTCCCCCCACCCTTAGCATTAAGGTAAGAACGGCCAATAAAACTCTTATTCCCCAAAATAACCACAGCCTCCAGGGCACCTTCCTTAATTAGTCAGGGGAACCCTCCAGTCTATACAGCAGTCACACAGAGAAGGAGACATGACGCTATATACAGCAGTCACACAGAGGAGGAGACATGACACTATATACAGCAGTCACACAGAGGGGGAGACATGACACTATATACAGCAGTCACACAGAGGAGGAGACATGACGCTATATACATCAGTCACACAGAGGAGGAGACATGACGCTTTATATACCAGTCACATCTAAACCTGAAGCCACATCTTCAGTGACAGCTGACGGAACAGTGATAGGACCTCTCTCTCCTGTGATCACTTCTTCTCCTCTCTGATATAGACGCAGCTCAGAATGTTCTCCGGATCCGCAGTTCTGATCCTGGTTCTTATCATGTTCTCTGTGGGACACGCATGTAAGTAGCTCTCAGACTGGATACTACAGAGTGACTGCAGCCGTTACTGGTTATACAGAGTATTGTTACACTGAGGACAGGATTATGGTGTCAGAGATGAGATTACAGAATGGGTGCTCGGGATGGGTGACCATCTTTTTTTGGTGCAACTTTAACATAGAGCGTGCAACACAATTCTGTCGAGATTCTGTAATAAATGTGTCGCGCGGTCCGACTCTGCACCGTAAAACAAAACTGGCGCAGACACTTTTATAAATGTGGGTCATAGTGTCCAATATCCGGAGAGGAAAGAGACCATAATCAAAAATTCAGCCGTTCCCAGCCGGACAGAGGCTACAGGATTTCTCAGGATGGAGGCTACAGGATTTCTCAGGATAGAGGCTACAGGATTTCTCAGGATGGAGGCTACAGGATTTCTCAGGATGGAGGCTACAGGATTTCTCAGGATGGAGGCTACAGGATTTCTCAGGATGGAGGCTACATGATTTCTCAGGATGGGGCGCATTCACATTGAGGACCGAATAAACGTATCCCATGGGGAATTAGTTGGCTGAGCGCGGTGGAGACCGGATGTAAGTTGAACTTTAAAAAACAGTACCGTCCGGGACGGGCAAATGCTTTAATGCAGATGCGTTATCCCGTACCCTATGGAGAGAACACAGGACCAGATGAAGGACCGTGAGGAGCTGAGACTCCTGACTCAGCAAACCCATGCTGCTCATAGGTCTGTGCAGTTAGGATTATCGAAGCTGAGGTTGGGATGGGGGTCTGAAGAAGATTGGAGGGAATAGGCAGCAAGGTGATCTCAGATACGGAAAAGTGCAAGATGAGGCTAAGATTGGGGACACGATCTACACCAGGGTGGAGAGAGTGGCAGCCTAAAAGAGGCGGAAGAGGAGCGCAGAAGGACGCGGAGAAGTGATGAAAGTCCGTGTGGCGGTTATATAAGGAAAGGTTGAGCTCCATCAGGATAGGCAACGAATGAAAGTGGTGGGTACCTTCTAAGGAGGTGGAGGAATAGTAATGTGGATGCAAAAAAAAAGGGACACTTTGGTTCGCTCCAAAACTTGAGTGGCACCAAAGGTATATTCCCACTCAGCTTGAGGGACTAACTGAGGAATTGAACAGATGCGGGAATTGGACTTGATGCCGAGCATCCAGGAGTAACAGGCGCCGGTAAGAAACATCAAACTTGTGATCCATTACAGTAGTTATGAAGGACTACCTCACCGTGGCAGAATCTGGCGAGGGTTCAAATACTTGTGGGTCATTGTGATCACTTTTACCAACGTTGCACGTTGCGTCCATAACGTGATCAAACAGCGGAAACCGCGCCGGTGGCCTTATGGAAGAATTTATTCTGGTGTATGGATGTCCCAAAACTGCACTCTGATCAAGGAGTGCGTTGAAGGACAAGTCATAAAGAGCGGTGGACTACCAGATTAGAAAGACACGGAGCATCATTATCACCCACAACGGTAATGGTTCTTGTGAGCCATGAAATAGAACTTTGCTGCAAGATGCGAACCCTGAGAGGGGAAAGGTGGCCTGACTTTGTGGCTGAGCTAGTGTGGGTCTACAATAATACAGTGCACTCTACTACAGGATATTCCCCTTTTGCTAAGTTTGGGAGAAATGGTCGATGTCCCTTCAGCCCATGATGGTGCCGAATGCAACATAAGTGGAAGAATGGACTCAGACATGATGGGGGATCATCGTAAAAGAATACAGGATGTTATAACTGGTGCCAGCGTTTGGGCCCCGTGAGCTGGAGGAATAGAAAGCTGAGAGAACTACCTTTGCCGATTGGAGGACCGTGTGTGGTGAGAACAAAACTGCCCAGAGGAGGGAAAGCTGTGTTGGTGGTGGAACCACACGATATGAAGTTATTGAGCCAAACCCACACATGCCGGTTTTCGAGGTGAGACAAGAAGGGAAGAAGGGACCCACAGGATGGTGCATCGGAATTATTGAGGCACGTGCCTTTGTACTAGAGCCCCTGTTACAAAGAAAGTGTCCCGCAGCCTCCAGCTACCGCGATATCGATGAGGAGTGGTGGCTTCCCCAATGGTGGTCAACACCACTGGAACCCAGGACGAATGTGCCCCTGCAGAGAAGGAGAAGACAGAGAGAGTTACTACAGCGGAGGAAGCTACCCCACACGACACTCTCAACGCTCCAACTTTGGCAGGATGCAACTCGATTGGGATTATGTTGTGCAAACCCAGGTTGTCGGGACGGCAACCCTAAACCCTGGGGAAGAGGTGTACAAGGGGTGCAGTGTGGATCTTTGTCCAGTAGATGGCACAGGAGGATCTCTGAGAGGAGCAGGAAAAGGAAGTGATTCAGGGTGAGAGTCAGAGGAGCTGGAGAGCAGCAGTGGTGGTGGTGTGTGCTCCTGGCTGAGATATAAGCCCCTACTTAGTACTAAGGAGAGAAAGTACTGTGCCCAGAACTCTGGTGGTGAGCACAGAAAAGGACTGTCTGCATGTGATGTCTTAGGACAAGCGTGGACGGAGGAGGGGAGTCTCCCGTCCCGCAGGCGTGCGGCTGAAGAAAGACCCACATTCCTGCAGTGAGGCTACAGCAAATCCATCTACATTATTATCTACAGTAGATGGGAGGGAGACTTCACACCTCTCGGTCCTTGAGGGCAGGGGGGGGGGGGGGGGCACCGCCAATTTCAAATCAAATATTTTAACCCTAAATCCCCTTCAGTCCCCGGCCCCTTCTCTAATTGATTTGGGGCCATAGAGATCTGCAGCCCAACATGTTCTTGGTATCCTGTGACGTTGAGTTTCTGTATACCTGCATTGGACACGACCTTGGTATAAGAGCAGCAGCTTTTTTTCTTAACCTACTCTTAAATCTGTTGAGATTTGTGCTTGAGCACAATTATTTTCTCTTTAAAGACAAATATTATTTACAAACCAGGGGGGCGGCGATGGGGGCCATCTGTGTCCCCTCATACGCCAACCTGTTTTTGGGTTTATGGGAACGTGAGGAGGTTCAGTACGCCATGGACGTTACAAATGGCTTAGTTGTATCTTGGATGCGTTTCATTGATGATATTCTATGTATTTGGCAGGGGACCACACATGAGTTGGATGACTTTTTGCACTTGTTAAATTTCAATGAACAAAACATCAATCTAACACACGTGGTGAGCCAATCAAGGATGGAATTTCTGGATATCGAGATAACGGTAGGTATTGGAGGTCACCTCAATACCTCCGGACTGCGGTAAATTCACTCTTACATTCTTCATCCTCTCATCCGCCTCACACTATCCGTTCCATCCCTACAGGACAATTTTTACGAGGGTGACGGATTTGTGACACAGATGAACAATTTGAGAAGGAAGCATGCACCCTCAGACAACGTTTTGCACAAAGGGGATACTCTAGAGCTGACATGGAAAGGGCCTACACAAGGGCCACTAAAGAAAAAAGGACCTCCCTTCTTAAGACCAAACCTCGTTGTTCTACTAGCAATCAGGTGAGACTAATTACACCGTATAACTCCCAATGGCGCAGAATTGAGGGTATAATGAAACCCTTTTGGCCCATTTTATTATCTGACCCTGAGCTTAGCAGTCATCTCCCGTAACGACCACAAATAGTGGCCAAAAGAAGTAAAACGATTGGAGACATGCTGGTGAGAAGCCATTACACTCCTCCATGTTCCAAGGTCTTTGGGGGTCATTTGCTAAGGGCCCAATTCGCGTTTTCCCGACGTGTTACCCGAATATTTCCGATTTGCTCCGATTTCCCCTGAATTGCCCCAGGATTTTGGCGCACGCGATCGGATTTTGGCGCATCGGCGCTGGCATGCACGCGACGGATATCGGGGGGCGTGGCCGCGCTTACCTTCACCCAGGATTTCTCGGTGAACTCCAGTGCGTTCCGATGCTCTTCAGCGCAGGAGCGCCACCTGGTGGACGTTGGAGGAACTGCCTTAGTGAATCCCGTCCGGACCCGAATCCACCGCAGAGAACGCGCCGCTGGATCGCGAATGGGCCGGGTAAGTAAATCTGCCCCTATATCTTTGGATCAAAAGGAGCGGACTGGGGGTCGTTTCCCTGTGGACACTGCTCAATTTGTAAATTCTTCTTCTGATTCAACAGGGACCAAGTCTTTCCAGGTTGTACATTTCATCAACTGCAGCACATCCGGCGTGGTCTACCAATTGACATGCCCGTGTGGACTTAAAAATATTGGCATGACGACCAGGGAATTGAGGGTCAGAATACAAGAGCACCTCAAAGACATCAGAGCGGCGTCATAGATCTGATCTGAAGATGTTGAAGCACTCTCCAAACTTAAAAATGTTCCCAGACATTTTCATGAACATCACAACGATAGATGGCAGGATATCCGTATCTGTGGCATTGGGATCACGTGGTGGAAAGCTTGTAAGAAGTGTTGCCCCCTCTGGCGTGCATGAGAAGCATCACTCGCATCTTTCCTGTGAATAAGCTGGAGGGCCGGTCTCCCCTCATGTAACTCCATGTCTCATGTTATTTGTACATATTAGCATAAGCCTATTATTGTGTCTATGTCCACATCTAGCGATAGACCAGTCACATTGTTTGGGGCTGGATTGGTTATATTTTGGTGTTTTCATCCAAACCACCCAGATTTCAAATTTTGGTATATAAGAAATAATTTTTAGAGCATTTATTTTATTCATTGACAATAGTCTGTTTATAACTTTATTCTGTATCACCTGGGTACAGTCGTGCTGGTACTTTTAGTTTCACAATTTACTTATAGGCATTGTCTCACTTGCTTAGATTTTGTTTGTTTTTTAGTATTTTGCTGTCGTACAGGTTTGTGTTTTTACAGCATCTTATAGGTGAATTGCGATACAGAATATTAATATTTATGTATATATCTCACTTCACCTTGCACACGCTGCACTTTCCATTACCATATTTATTTATGTGTCACATTTCTTGACTCTCTATTGTCTTTTTATCTTTTATCCCCTAGGTGGCGCCCAACTCCACTACAAACAGCATGCGATAGGTTTAAAGGGAACCTGTCACCAGGGACCTCATTGTCACTACAGACAGATTGTAAATGTCTTTCTGCCTTTTCTAAGCACTTGCATTACAATATAATTGTGTGTTATAACTTACTCTTGCATCCTGACAAAATCCTGGGGTAGTCACAGGGGTTGGTCTTTGGTTTGGATGCATTTCAAAAAACAACATGTGACTAGTCTGTGCTGCAGGTTGCCTCCATCTTTGTGCTCCTGTACAGCATGTCCCTCCCCCACTGATGTCAGCTCACCAGGCTGTGACCTCTGAGAAGGAGCAGGAGGTGGAGCTATACAGGAGCACAAAGGTGGGGGCCAAGCTCTGAGGAGTGAGTAACACAGACAAGCCACTTGTTGTTTTTTTAAATGCATCCAAGCCAAAGGCCAGCCCCTGTGACTACCCCAGGATTTTGTCAGGGAGCAAGAGTAAGTTATAACACACAAATATATTGTAATACAAATGCTTAGAAAAGGCAGAGAGGCAGCTGTGCACTGCAGGTGTGAGGGGCTTCTGCATCCTGTCCTTAGTGAAAATGAGGTCCCTGGTGACAGGTTCCCTTTAACCTCTTTGGATCAACACGTTCCTTGCTCTTTGATGCTGAACACGTGGCTTGCGTTCCACACGGCGCACCACGCCTTGCTCTGAGACTGCGTGCCGGATATGGTCTGGGCATGTGTCCCAGCACAGGAGGCTCCGCCCTGCTATGAAGCGGAAGTGCACGTGTCCGGGCATCACGCCAAGCTCCTGCGAGGTCCTGCAGTCAGAATACCGTATGGCAATAGGTATGTTAATAATTATGGTTCAGCTGCGATGGTGTTATACTATAGGCCCATCTAGACATGCTTAGCGTGCTGATTGGTTGCATGTATTCTGCTCCACCCCTGAGCCCATTATATAGCCACATCCAACCACCCAATCTACAGTACCCCCTGAGGAAGCGACGGCGAAACGCGCGCCTGGGTCTCTGTGGGACATGGATTGTGTCCATCTCACTGTGCAGCCGGGTCGGTATATTTAGATACTTTGTGATCCGCTCTAAGCACTTTTATTGTGTTTGTATACATGTACCTGATGTATTGTCTGATCCGGGATTGGATTGATATTGTGTGTTTTTCATGTTGCTATTGATTTTCAGCGTCTCATTGCACGGAGCACTTTGCGCTAATACTTCCTTATTCATAGGTAGACATGGTTTCCTTGTAAGCTCGCAGTCTGAGGGGCCGATATAGGATTCTGATTAGTAATTACTTTCCATTCATGTCCTTATGTGATACGTGGATTGTTGTTTATGGGTTGATTTTAGTGTCGTGGTGACCGGACTATCGATATTTGTTGTATATCTTAATAAAATATGTATCCATGATAAATCTGTGATTTACGGCTATATGTCCCTACACATTTTAGCATAGAGTCTGTAGGTAGCTACATATAGTACATATAGAGTTTTGCAGGCCGTGCATTGTACGTTTAGGATCTGGTGAATTGGAATTCAGATGAGTTTTCTAGGTTGTCATCATTATAGGGAGTGGAGCCGTGTCATGAGCAGGAAGGAGAGAACTTTACTGCTGGTGTCATATAAAACTTTACAGGTTCTGCTCCGGCTCCAACCTGCCCATCAGTAACACCCGCAGCAATTGTGGGTGTGGCTGGGGGTGTGGTCTGGATTTGGTATTGGGAACTAAGTCCAAACACGATTTGAGCCTGACAGAACAAAACTGGACCAGAAACTTAAAGGAAATCTATCATTTTATATCATGCATTATGAAGCAAACATAGCTTGAGAATTCTGTAGCGACACTGATGCAGAAACATATCTTGTTTAATCCCTGAACTGAGTAGTTTTGCTGGAAAAACTATTATAAAATGAGGATAATGAGTCTCTGTCGCTCCTGTGGCTGCTCCGGTGCTTCTCCCCTTACCCTAACTATGCACTGCTCCAGAGAACGCTGTATTCACTGTGTTGTCCCTGACAGGCAGAAGTAATCAATCTCTGCACCATCCCCAGCTGCTGTGTATGAGTCATCCAGCTCAGGTTCATTTATTCCGTCTGGACAGTTCAGGAAGCTCCATGTAATGTGTTAATGTATGGCAGCCAGACATCACCCAGCTTTCCCAAGGTCCTGCATTCTATAATTATTTTTTTAACAAAACCTCTCAGTTCAGGGATTAAACAAGATATTGTTCTCTCCTGTCTCTCTGCAGACTTCTCCTCTCTGATATAGACGCAGCTCAGAATGTTCTTCGGATCCGCAGTTCTGCTCCTGGTTCTTATCATGTTCTCTGTGGGACACGCAGGTAAGTAGCTCTCAGACTGGATGCTACAGAGTGACTGCAGCCGTTACTGGTTATACAGAGTATTGTTACACTGAGGACAGGATTATGGTGTCACAGATGAGATTACAGAATGAGTAGAGGACAGAGATCAGGAGCAATATAGGGGCCACAATTATCAGACCTCCTGCAGTTTGCCTGTGGAGTGTGCAGAGATGGGTGCTCGGGATGGGTGCTCGGGATGGGTGCAGAGATGGGTGCTCGGGATGGGTGCAGAGATGGGTGCAGAGATGGGTGCCGTAGGGTTCAGAGATGGGGACTGGGATGGTGCAGAGATGGGTGCCGGTGGGTTATAGATGGGGGCTGGAGGGTGCCGGGATGGTGGCAGAGATGGGTGCTTGGATGGGTTGCGAGATGTGCTCGGATGGTGCTCGGGATGGGTGCAGAGATGGGTGCTCGGGATGGGTGCTCGGGATGGGTGCAGAGATGGGTGCTTGGGATGGGTGCAGAGATGGGTGCTCGGTGGGGTGCGGGATGGTGCAGAAGGGTGCTCGGATGGTGCTCGGATGGGTGCAGAGATGGGTGCTTGGGATGCGTGCCCGGGATGGGTGCTCGGGATGGGTGCTAGGGATGGGTGCACCATCTTTTTTTAGTGCAACTTTAACATAGAGCGTGCAACACAATTCTGTCGAGATTCTGTAATAAATGTGACGCGCAATCCGACTCTGCACCGTAACACAAAACTGGCGCAGACACTTTAATAAATGTGGGTCATAGTGTCCAATATCAGGAGAGGAAAAGACCATGATCAAAAATGGAGCCGTTCCAAGCCGGACAGGCTACGAGTTTCTACAGAGAGCTACAGGATTTCTCCGGATAGGCTACATGCTTGCTCCGGAGAGAGGCTACAGGATTTCCCCGGATAGAGGCTACAGGATTTCACAGATGGAGCTACAGGATTTCTCAGGACTGATGAGCTACAACAGGATTTCTCAGATGGAGGGCTACAGATTCTCAGCTAGAGGCTACGGATTTCTCCAGATAAGAGCTAACAGGATTTCATCACGGATGAGGCTACAGGATTTTCTCAGGAGGACGATTGTAAGCTACAGGATTTCTCAGATGGAGGCTACAGGTCCAGATCGAGGCTAGGATTCTCCAGGTGGAGCTACAGATTCCCTACAGGATGAGGCAATTCTCAGGATAGAGTCCTACAGGATTTCCTCAAGATAGAGGCTACCGATCACGGGAGCTACGTTTTCTCGGATAGGAGGCTACGCTGGTGGCCACGTTTCAGGATGAGGCTCCAGGATATTAAGGGCTACCGATCGATCGAGCTACAGGATTTCTCAGGATGAGGGCTACAGATTTCTTCGGGATGATCAGTGATGGGCTACAGGATTCACAGGATGGAGGCTACAGGATTTCTCAGGATAGACTCAGGACTAAGCACAGGATTTCTCAGGATGGAGGCTATCCGGTTTCTCAGATTAGAGCTACAGGATTTCTCAGGATGGAGGCTACCGACTTTCTCAGATGGAGCTACAGATTTCTCAGGATGGAGGCACACCGGATTTCTCATGATGGAGGCTACAATCTCAGTGTACTCGGATTCATCGGATGGAGGCTACAGTATCTCTGCAGGATAGAGGTCTACAGAGATTCTCCGGATAGATGCTACGGATTTCTCCGATAAACAATCCTGGAGAGGGCTACAGGAGTTCTTCCCGGATAGAGGCTATACGGATTTCACAGATGAGGCTCAACGGATTTCTCAGACGAGGCTACGGATTTCTCAGTGATGGAGGCTCAGATTTTCCAGATGGAGGCTACAGGATTTCTCAGGATAGAGGCACAGGATTTCTCCAGATAGAGCTAATGATTTCACAGGAGTGGCAGTCGGAGGGCTACGGATTTTCTCAGGATCGGAGCTACAGGATTTCTCATGAGTGAGGCTAACAGGTATTTCTCAGGATAGAGCTGCTACAGAATCTCGGTGCTCAGGATCTCCGGAGAGTCTACATGGATTTCTTCAGGATAGAGGCTACAGGATTTCTCGGGATAGAGGCTACCGATTTCTCGGGATGAGGCTACAAGATTTCACAGGAATGGAGGCATACAGGATTCCTCAGGATATGAGGGCACAGGATTCCTTCGGATGATGGAGGCTACAAGGATTCTCAGGATGGAGGCTACAGGATTCTCTAGGCCAGTTTCCGGATGAGGCTACATTCAGATGACTGGATTTCTCAGGTATGGGCTACCGGATTTCTCAGGATGGGCTACAGTTTTCTCGGATAGAGGCGTACCGGATTCCTCAGATGGAGGCTACATTTCGAGGCTCAGTTCTCAGGTAGGCACAGGATCCTAGCTGAGGCCTTTCTCAGGATGGAGGCTAAGAGATTTCTCAGTATGGAGGCTACGGATTGTCCTCAGTGGAAGTAGGAGTCTACAGGATAGTCAGACTACAGATTGATCTAGGATGGAGGCTACAATTTTCTCAGGATAGGGCTACAGGATTTCCCAGGATGAGGCTAACAGTATTTCTCAGGATAGAGGCTACAGTAATTTCTCAATAGAGGCTCAGGATTTCCAATGGAGGCTACAGGAATTTCTCATGGATAGAGGCTACAGGATTGTTCTCAGGATAGAGGCTACAGGGATTTCCAGGATGGAGGCTACGAGATTTCTCCAGGATGGAGGCTAAGGTTTTCTTATATGAGGCTACAGGATTCTCAGGATGGAGTGCTACAGGATTTCTCATGATAAGAGGCTACGGATTTCTCAAGGAGGAGGCTCAGGATTTCCAGGATGGAGGCTAAAGGATTTCTCAGTATGGAGGCTCAGATTTCTCAGGAGGAGCTACAAGGATTTCTCAGGAATGAGAGCTACAGGATTTCTCAGTAGAGCACAAGGATTTCCAGGATGGAGGCTACAGATTTCTCAGATAAAGCAACAGATTTCTCAGTATGAGGCTACAGGATTCTCTGATAAGGCTACAGGGATTTTCTCTGGGATAGAGATGCTACAGATTTCTCAGGATAGGAGCTACATGATTTCTCAGGAATGGAGCCGTACAGGATTTCTCATATGAGCTACGGATTTCTCGGATGGAGGCTACAGGATTCTCTAGGTAGCTAAGGATCTCAGTAGGCTACATGTTAGGTATAGCTCAGATTAATGGAGGCTACAGGATTGTCAGGATAGAGGCTACAGGATTCTCATTGCGACGATATCGGGGCACGGATATTGGATTACCACGGATAAGGCTACAGATTTTCTCAGGAATGGAGGCATCAGATTTATAAGGATGGAGGCATCAGATTTAATAAGGTGGAGCATCAGGATTTCTCAGGATAGAGGTAGAGGATGTCTCAGGATAGGGCGAGAATTCTCATTGGAGCTACAGGATTTCTCATGAAGAGGCAACAGGATTTCTCAGGATAGAGGCTTACAGACTTTCTCATGATAGCTACAGATTCTCAGTTGGAGGCTACAGATTCTCAGGATAGTAGGCTACAGATAATTCTCAGATGGAGGCTTACGGGATTTCTTTCAGGATGGAGGCTACAGATTTCCATGAATGGAGGCTACAAAGTTGCTCAGGATGAGGCTCAACGGATGTCTTTCTCAGGATGGAGGCTACAGGAATTTCTCAGGATGGAAGGCCTACAGATTTCTCAGGATGAGGCCTACAGGATTTCTCAGAATAGAGGCTACGAGATTTCTCAGGATGGAGGCTACAAGGATTCTCAGGATGAGGCCTACAGGATTTCTCAGGATGGAGCTACGGATTGTCTTTCAAGATGGAGGCTACAGATTTCTCAGTATGGAGGCCGATTCTCGGATGGCTACTGTTCTCAGGATGGAGGCTACAGGATTTCTCAGTATGGAGGCTACAGGCATTTCTCAGTTAGGAGTGCTACAAGGATTTCTCATGGCACGTTTGAGAGGCTACAGGATTTCTTCATGGTCGGCTACATGATTCTCAGGATAGAGGCTACAGGATTTTCTCAGATAGAAGGCTACAAATTCCAATTTCTACGGATCTGTTGGATACTGATCGGCTACGGTTCTAGGATGGGGTGGGTTCTCATAGGCACTCGGATGCGATACAAGATTCCCTCAGGATGGCTAGACATGTGAGCTACAGGATTTCTCATGATGGGGCATAAGGATTTCTCAGGATGAGCTACAGGATTTCTCAGTGGAGTACAGTATTCCTCAAATGGATGGCTACAGGATTCTCGGAGGGCTACGATTCTCAGGATGGGGCTACAAGGATTCTCAGATAGGCTACAGATTTCTCAGGATATGAGCTACAGGATTCTTCAGGCTGAATGTAGGCTACATGATTCTCCAGATGGAGGCTACAGGATTCCTGGATGAGGCTGCTAAGATTTCTCGTATGACTAGCATGAGTCTACAATGGATTGGCTATCGGATAGAGTATTCTCAGGATGTGGCCTACAGGATTTCTCATGATTTGAGGCTACATGGATTTTCTCAGATGAGCTACGTGATTCCTCAGGATAAGAGGCTACAGGATTCCTCTTTAGATGGAGGCTACAGGATTTTCTCAGGATGGAGGCTATCAGATTTCCTCAAGGATGAGCTACGGATTGTTCTCAGATGGAGGCCTTTACAGGATTTCTCAGATGACGAGGCTAACAGGAGTTTCTCAGGATGAGGCTACAGGATTTCTCAGCGATGGAGGACAGGATTTCTCAGATTGAGGCTAGGTCCAAGCACAGGGATTCCCGGATGGGCTACAAGGTTGCCAGATGGAGGCTACAGATTTTCTCTGAGCAAATTTGGAGGGCTACAGGATTCCTCAGGATTCGAGTGCTACAAAAAGGATTTCTAGATAGCTATCCAGGATGAGGCTACACGTTTCTCCGGAATGGAGGCTACAGGATTCTCGAGAATGGATGCTACAGGATTCCTCAGTATGGAGGCTTACAGGATTTCCGCAGGTATGAGGCGATCGGATTTCTTCTAGGATGAGGCTACAGGCTTTCTCAGTGTAGGCTACGGATTCTCTCAGGATAAGGCCTAACAAAGGATTTCCTTAGATAGAGGCTACAGGATTTCTCAGGAATGGGGATAGGCTCAGATGAGCTACATGATTCTCTGACAAGATCCTTGAGTCCGGATCTGGGCTACAGGATTTCTCAGGATGGGGCTACGGGATTACTCAGGATGAGGCTACGGATTTCTCAGGATATAGGCTACATTACAGGATTTCTCAGATGGAGCCTACAAAGTTGCCAGGATGATCTACAGGGATTTCTCAGATGATGCTACAGGATTTTCTCAGGATGGAGGAGTACAGGATTTCTCCGATGGAGGCTACAGATTCATCAGGATGGAGGCGACGGATTCCTCAGGATGGAGGATACAGATTCTCAGGATTGAGGCTAGACAGGATTTCTCAGGATGGAGCTACAGGATTTCCTCAGGATGGAGGCTACAGGATTTACTCAGGATGGGAGGCTACAGGATTTCTCAGGATGAGGCTAAGGATGCCTCAGGATAAGGCGAACAGGATTCCCAGTATGGAGGCCTACAGGATTGCCTCAGCAGGATGGAGGCTACAGGATTTCACAAGGATGGAGGCTACACGATTCCTCATGCTAGGCACAGGATTTTCCAGGAATGGGGCTACAGGATTTCATCGGATGGAGCCACCGGATTTTCTCGGATGAGGCTCAGGATTTCTCAGGATGGAGGCTACATGATTTTCTCGATAGAGGCTACAGATTTCGCAGGATAGAGGTTCAGGGTGTCTCAGTGGAGATACAGGATTCTTCAGGATGGGTACAGGATTCCTCAGAGTGAGGATACAGGATTTCTCAGATGGAGGCTGACGGGATTTCTCGGATGGAGGCTCCAGATTTTTCTCATGATGGGGCTACAGGATTTCTCAGGATGAGCTACAGTCCCCTCATGATGAGGCTACGGGATTCCTCAGGGTGGAGGCTACAGATTTTTCTCAGGATGGAGGCTACAGATTTCTCAGGATTGGAGGCTAACACGGATTTCTCCGGATGGAGGCTACAGGATTTCTCAGTATGGGAGTCTACAGGATTTCTCAGTATGAGCTACAGAATTTTCTCAGGATGGAGCTACAGGATTTCTCTGGATGTAGCTACTGGGTTTCTTCAGGATGGCGGCTACAGGATTTCCATCGGAGAGAGGCCTACAGGATTCCTCAGGATAGGCTACAGGATTCCTCATGAAGAGGGCTACAGGATTCCTCAGGATGGAGGCTACACTGTACAGTGTGTATGTACAGGGTATATGTACAGTATGTGTATGTACACTGTGTATGTACAGGGTGTATGTACAGGGTATATGTACAGTATGTGTATGTACAGTGTGTATGTACAGTGTGTATGTACAGTGTGTGTATGTACAGTGTGTATGCACAGTGTGTATGTACAGTGTGTATATGTACAGGGTGTATGTACAGTG
>WNYA01000168.1:221719-237798 GCA_019512145.1 Engystomops pustulosus | reverse complement strand
TCCTGTGTGATACTGACTGCTGAGCTGTGTATCTAATCCTATCCTGTGTGATACTGCTGAGCTGTGTATCTAATCCTATCCTGTGTGATACTGCTGAGCTGTGTATCTAATCCTCTACTGTGTGATACTGCTGAGCTGCGTATCTAATCCTATCCTGTGTGATACTGCTGAGCTGCGTATCTAATCCTATCCTCTCTGATACTGCGGAGCTGTGTATCTAATCCTATCCTGTGTGATACAGTCTGCTGAGCTGTGTATCTAATCCTCTCCTGTGTGATACTGCTGAGCTGTGTATCTAATCCTCTCCTGTGTGATACAGTCTGCTGATACCTCCCTCACATCTCCTCTTATTCTTACAGGTTGGATAATAATGTTCTCCCAGACACGTCCTGCGTCCCGTTGGCTTCTGTAATAAGGAATAATCCGGACCTGAAGAGACTTGTCCTGTCTGGTAACCTCCTGGCTGGTCCTGACCTCCGTGTCCTGCTGGAAGCTCTGTCCGGTCTCTGCAGGTTGGAGAGATTTGGGTAAGTATAAGATATAATGAAGATTCTCTGGGTAATAGACACTTTGTATCTCCTGTGTCTGTTATTTCCGGAAGATTCTCCCTAATAATCTATAGATATACAATGTATATAGGAACCAAGTCCAGAAATCCTGTCTCTTATCTCTGTGATCCGGTAATACAGGAGCCGCACATGATGGTGATGGAGGAGGCCGGGGACACCCTGCACCCACATATCATCTCCAGCACCCAAAGTCTTACAGGACAGGAAGGTGCAGAGTTATTCCCCATCACCTCTGGGGGCGCCGTATATAAACCCCCTGACAGCACTTTGTGATAATATAGGACCATAATGTCATAAATATACAAGCAGCAGGGGGGCCCAGCATCTCCCAGTTAGGGGCCCCCAAATCCTTACTGTCCCTGAGTAGGAAGGTAGGTGGTCCAGGTACCTACCCGATACACATTACATGTAAGGAAGGGGCATAGACCCGGGGGCACTTCTAGTAGAAATCAGCCGCCGGGACAAACACATTTCAGGGAAGATTTTTCTCACTTTTTCATTATCAAGAGACTTAAAATAATCACAAAAATATCTACAAATAACAGAAGAGGGAAAAAGCATCAACCGAAGACCCGGAACAGTAGATAAGAGGGTCCCCAGGTGTGATCATACATATGTCATGTACACCGTATCACACAGGAGAGGATTAGATACACAGCTCAGCAGTATCACAAAGGAGAGGATTAGATACACAGCTCAGCAGTATCACACGTTGTAGTTTTCGTAAAAACCAGCAAAAAAAAAAACAAAAAGGTTGGCAGGATTTTTAAAAAGACTTTTCAGGGCGCCCGTGCCACCTACTCAATGGCCGCGCGTCCCTCGAAGCCCCTGCACGGACATGTATTGGAGGGGAGTAGTTAGTTGTCCTTTATAATCGCAAATTCCTGTACAGCGCAAGAATTACAATTATTTCACTGCTTCTACACCAGAACACTGCAATAGAAGAAGTGATAAATCACCCCCCGCCAACCGGTGTATATTGAAGAGGACTCGCCTGTAACCTTCTTAATATATTGGCAACATATGATTGTTCAGTACTTAAGAGTTGAATAATGATTCCATCAAGTCTAAGTCTTTTCCTCTTCTGGACTCCAATGTTCAAGACTACGGCCAGGATAGTAAGGATCAGACGGATCTTTGTAGCTCCAGTTCTATAGCACAAGAGAAGGGTAATCTCCTATCACGATCTCACTTCTCTGGGGTGGCGTCCACACTGCTGGGGTGGCTGATCTCACAGGTGATTCCAGTATGATTCAGAACTTAAATCGAAATTAGTTAGATAGGAGGTTTATGTTCTAGGTATGAACACTTGATTCTGCATGAATAGAAACACTTTAAAATATAAATTATTTAGAAACCTTAAAAAAGGGCCACCTTGTCAGCCACTAAAGCTACCAGCGGAAGTTCAGGCTTTCAGCATTTAATAGGCAATTTGATCACACTATAGGATCATAGTCACTTTTATCTCCCTATAATGCTGACTGCGATGCTGCTTAGATCACTAGCAGCCGTGCTAGATCCTGTTACGGGTACTGGCACTGTGCCGATTAATGGAACTATTATTATCAACTGATATAGGTTGCTTATCAGTTGTCAAGTTCCGCCTGTACACCCTCCGCCTGACGCGTTTCTACAATAATCGCAGGATGACGAGCCCCGCACCCACATATCATCTCCAGCACCCAAAGTCTTACAGGACAGGAAGGTGCAGAGTTATTCCCCATCACCTCTGGGGGCGCCGTATATATAACCCCCTGACAACACTGTGTGATAATGTAGGACCATAATGTCAAATATACAAGCAGCGCGGGGCCAGGGGGCCCCCAGCATCTCCCAGTCAGGGGCCCCAAAATCTTTAGTGTCCCTGAGTAGGAAGGTAGGTGGTCCAGGTACCTACCCGATACACATTACATGTAAGGAAGAGGCATAGTCCCGGGGGCACTTCTAGTAGAAATCAGCCGCTGGGACATAAACACATTTCAGGGAAGATTTTTCTCCTTTTCATTATCAAGAGACTTAAAATAATCACAAAAATATCTACAAATAACAGAAGAGGGGAAAAGCATCAACTGAAGACCCTGGAATAGGAGATAAAAGGGTCCCCAGTTGTGATCATACATATATCATGTACACCGTATCACACAGGAGAGGATTAGATACACAGCTCAGCAGTATCGCACAGGAGATGATTAGATACATAGCTCACCGGAGAGGATCACACAGGAGAGGATTAGATACACAGCTCAGCAAACAGTATCTCACAGGAGAGGATTAGATACACAGCTCAGCAAACAGTATCACACAGGATTGGAGTTGTGCATCTAATCCCATCCTGTGTGATACTGCTGAGCTGTGCATCTAATCCCATCCTGTGTGATACTGCTGAGCTGTGTATCTAATCCTATCCTGTGTGATACAGTCTGCTGAGCTGTGTATCTAATCCTATCCTGTGTGATACTGCCTGCTGAGCTGTGTATCCAATCCTTTCCTGTGTGATACTGACTGCTGAGCTGTGTATCTAATCCTATCCTGTGTGATACTGCCTGCTGAGCTGTGTATCCAATCCTTTCCTGCCTGCTGATATGTCCCTCACATCTCCTCTTATTCTTTCAGTTTGGGTTATAATAATCTCCCAGACACGTCCTGCGTCCCGTTGGCTTCTGTAATAAGGAATAATCCGGACCTGAAGACACTTGCCCTGTCTGGTAACCACCTGTCTGGTCCTGACCTCAGTGTCCTGCTGGAAGCGCTGTCCGGTCTCCGCAGGTTGGAGAGATTACAGTAAGTATAAGATATAATGAAGATTCTCTGGGTAATAGACACTTTGTATCCTTCTCCTGTGTGATACTGACTGCTGAGCCGTGTATCTAATCCTCTCCTATACACAGCTCAGCAGACAGTATCACACAGGATAAGATTAGATACACAGCTCAGCAGACAGTATCACACAGGATAGGATTAGATACACAACTCAGTGGAATGTATGACACAGCAGGATAGGATTAGATACACAGTTTAACAAACAGAATCATACATTATACGATACGCTTCACTCCTTACTAACACCACAGAATCATACATTATACGATACGCTTCACTCCTTACTAACACCAAGGGTGCAGCCACCTGTCACTGACCTTGGGGCTGAATATTTGGCGCATACTTTAATGATAAAATTGATTGTATTCGCCATGTAAAATTGCTCAATGCACTCACCCCTCTTACCCCCTTCCCTCCCATACCTTACCTTGTTCACTCTCTTCCTTTGAGCCAGTCACAGTGGAAGAAGTGTCCGGGCTCCTTTCCTTTGCTCGCCCCACTACCTGCATCAGTTACCCCATCCCCTCACATCTCTTACTAAAATTGCTCAATGCACTCACCCCTCCAATCCCCTTCCCTTCCCTCCCATACCTTACCTTGTTCACTCTCTTCCTTTGAGCCAGTCACAGTGGAAGAAGTGTCCGGGCTCCTTTCCTCTGCTCGCCCCACTACCTGCATCAGTTACCCCATCCCCTCACATCTCTTACAGTCTCTCTCTCTTCTGGTGTCGTCCCCTCTTCTTTCACGCTGTTGTTACCCCTTTACTAAAGAAACCTTCCCTGGACGCATCCAGTGCTGCTAACTACCGACCATTCTCTAACCTTCCTTTCATCTCCAAACTCCTGGAACGCCCGGTCTATCTCTCTATAACCCGCCCTCTCTCTCTATAACCCGCCCTCTCTCTCTCTCTATAACCCGCCCTCTCTCTCTCTCTCTATAACCCGCCGCCGCCCTCTCTCTCTCTATAACCCGCCCTCTCTCTCTCTCTCACAAGGAGGAGGATTAGAGTCACAGCTCAGCAAATGCAGTATCACACAGGAGATGGGGATTAGATACACAGCATAGCAATCAGTATCACAAACAAGGAGAGGATTAGAATAACGATCAGCTAGCAGACGGTATTCTTTACACCGGAGAAGGGTATGAGATACACATTCTCAAGCGGGACGCACAGTATCCACAGGAGAGGGAGTGATACACAGCTAAGCCAATCAGTATCATACAGGATCGGATTAGATACACAGCCTCAGCATGTCAGTAGATATACAGGAGTAGTGATACAGTAGCTAGATCACAACAACATAATAGATTACAGCCTAGCTTGTAGTATCATAAGGCGGATAGGATTAGATACACAGCTCAGCAGCCCCCAAAAGTGTCATACAGGAAGGGGGTTAGATACCACAGCTCAGCAATCAGTATCCACACAGCGAGAGGATTAGATACACAGTTTTAGCAGACCAGTTATCACACAGGATAGGATTAGATACACATCTCAGCAGACAGTATCACAACAGGAGAGGATTAGAATACCAGCTCAGCATCAGTATCACCAGGAGAGGATTAGATACACAGCTCAGCAGGTCAGTTATCACACAGGAGAGGATAGGTTAGGATACACAGCTCAGCAGTCAGTTATCACACAGGATAGGATTAGATACACAGCTCAGCAGGGAACCATATTCACCTACAGGTGGAGGGATAGAGTACACAGTCACGTGGAAATGTATCACACAGGAGTAGGATTAGATACACAGCTGCAGGCAGACAGTATCATACAGGACTAGTGATATATACACAGCTCAGCAGACAGTATCACACAGGATCAGGGATTAGATACCAGCCTCAGCAAGACACGTATCACACAGGATAGGATTAGATACATAAGTCAGCAGACAGTATCACACAGGATAGAGATTAGATACACAGCTCAGGGCAGACAGTTATCTACACAGGATAAGATTAGATACACAGCTCAGCAGACACATCAGATCCATCAGGATAGGATAGATACACAACCTCAGTGGAAGTATGACACAGCAGAATAGGATTAGATACACAGTTTAACAACCAAAGAATCAACATTATACGATTACGCTTCAATCCTTACTAACACCAAGGGTTGCAGCCAACTGTCACTGACCTGGGGCTGGTGATATTGGCGCATACTTTAATGATAAAATTGATTGTATTCGCCATGTAAAATTGCTCAATGCACTCACCCCTCCAATCCCCTTCCCTCCCATACCTTACCTTGTTCACTCTCTTCCTTTGAGCCAGTCACAGAGGAAGAAGTGTCCGGGCTCCTTTCCTCTGCTCGCCCCACTACCTGCATCAGTTACCCCATCCCCTCACATCTCTTACAGTCTCTCTCTCTTCTGGTGTCGTCCCCTCTTCTTTCACGCTGTTGTTACCCCTTTACTAAAGAAACCTTCCCTGGACGCATCCAGTGCTGCTAACTACAGACCATTCTCTAACCTTCCTTTCATCTCCAAACTCCTGGAACGCCCGGTCTATCTCTCTATAACCCGCCCTCTCTCTCTATAACCCGCCCTCTCTCTCTCTCTATAACCCGCCCTCTCTCTCTCTCTCTATAACCCGCCCTCTCTCTCTCTCTCTATAACCCGCCCTCTCTCTCTCTCTATAACCCGCCCTCTCTCTCTCTCTATAACCCGCCCTCTCTCTCTCTCTATAACCCGCCCTCTCTCTCTCTCTATAACCCGCCCTCTCTCTCTATAACCCGCCCTCTCTCTTAGCTAACTCCCTCCTTGACCCCCTACATCTGGTTTCTGGTCTATGTTATCCACTGAAACTGCTCTTTCTAAAGTCTTCAATGATCTCCTCACTGCAAAATCCAAAGGTGACTAATCCTTCCTTATCCTTCTGGATCTCTCGGCAGCGTTCGATACTGTGGACCACCAGCTCCTCCTCAGGGGCTTCGCTCCATTGGCCTGGAGGACACTGCACTCTGAAAGTGCGGTCAGAGAGATAGGAAGAAAACCACCAGAGTCTCCTTTTCTGGATCTTTCTCTTCTCATCTTCCTCTCAGTGTTGGGTTCCTCAGGGCTCAGTCCTAGGTCCTTTTCTCCCTCTATGCTAATGACACCCAGATGACACTTCTGCACATAACATCAGCCCTGGCCAAAACACTAGTGACTGTCTCTTACTGTCTCCAGCATCATGTCCTCTCACTTCTTGAAACTTAATCTTTCTAAGACTGAACTTCTTGTTTTTCCACCTTACCTAACCCTGACCTCTCCATCTCGGTCTGTGGGATCACTGTAGCACCGAGGCAGCAGGCCGCTGTCTTGGGATTGAATTGAATGCTAATTGTTGCGCTTATTCACTCTCGACTAAACTCCTGTAACTCCCTACTAATCATCTTCCACTCTCCAAACTCTCTCCCCTACAATCTATTCTTAATGTAGCAGCCAGATTCGTCTTTCAGACCAAACGCTACACGCAGAGGCGTTGCTAGGATGGCAAAAGATCTGGGGCATGGGCCCCAATGCATTTGTATTAAATTGACAGGAGTGACCATTTTTGTACATGACCCCCTCAAATGAGTTTCCCGCCAAAACCAATTCCATCCATTGCCTGCAGGTGATGTGTCCTCGGACTGTAGTTGTTCTCTATCTTCTCCATTAGCCCCAGCATCACCAATTCTCCTCACTGTAAAGTTTACCACACAGGCATCTTATTGTTCCTATATCTTGGTCCCCTAACACAGTTATCCTTCTGCTACCCCTACATTGTCCCCATTGTGGCCCCCACAATAACTGACCCTCCACAATACATTGGCCTAACATGTAATAATGCACTTAATACCTCTCACCTTGATAATGCCCCTACCAAGTGACCCTTTCTAATTATCTAATTAGGAGCCGCCGAAAAATCCCCACACTAAATAATGCCCCCACCCACTGAATAATTCTCCCACATATAATAAGTCTCACCAATAAGGGATGTCCCCACAACCCTCCAGTATATAATGTTATATATAATGGGCAATTAACAATCCCCAAAGAAATTCATATTCTCTGCAGCCCCCACAACAATAGATGTCCCTCCTGCCCTTCACACTTATTGATGCCATCCCATCACATCCCAGTAATTGGTGTCCCCCAAAGCCCCCCCACAATTAATGTACCCCTTCAAAAAGGTATATGCCCCAAAACCCCAACAATGAATACACCCCCAGCCCCTCAGAAATGGTTGTCCCCACCCCCAGCAATGCATGTGCCCCATAGACACCCAGCAATTGACGTTTCCCCCCTCCGAGCAATTGATGTCTCCCATAAATCCCCCCAGAAATGAATGTTCCCATTAGCTCCCCATCAATGTATGTCATATATAGCCCCCCCCCCCCCAGAAATTAATATTCCACCCCACCCCTGAGGAACAGATGTCCCCCCATCCCCTCTGCAATAGATGACCCTCATCAGCCCCTCTCAGCATTTGATGTTGTCTTCAGCCCCACCCCCAGCAAGCAATGGATGTGCCCCATAGATCCTCAGCAATTGATACGCCCCCCACTCAGCAAATGATGTGTCCCACAAACCCCCCAGAAATTTATGTTACCATTACCTCCCAAGCAATGGATGTCATCCACAGCCTCCCCTGCCTCACAAAATTAATATTCCATGTCAGCCTCCAAGCACGGATGCCCCCCCAGCAATGGAATTTTCCCCAACCAGCCCCTCTCAGCAATTGATGGCCCCCTCCACCAGCTATTGATATCCCCCACAATCTCCCCCCCACAAAAATAATTTTTCCATTAGCTCCCCCAGTAATGGATTCCCCTGACAATGGATATATCCCCCCCATAAATTAATATACCCCCACCCTTGAGAAATGGTCCATACACCCACAAATGAAATTAATGTCCCCATACTCATTCCAGAAATTATGACCCCGGTCATTTAATGTCCCCCCCAGCCCCTGTCCCCCAGCAAATTGGGCACCCCCAGCAACTTCCTCACTGAATTAAAAAAAAAAAACAACTTCATGCTCCCTGCTTGCTTTCTCTGCCTCTTCCTCTTCTCGCTGTGGGGAAGAGTCGCCGGGGAACGTCTCACACCGCGTCGAGGCTCCCCAGCGCTTAGTTCAGCATGGTAGAAGCAGGTAGACGCGGTGTTGGTTTAATGACGTCACCGTGGGTTCTCCGGGTGCTAGTGTAGTGCAAGCATCGGGCTTATAGCTCCATTCCACTGCACGTAGCCTCTATTGTGCCCGGAGGGACGAGATAGAGTGAGAGAGGGGTGGGACCCGGACAGTGGGACAAGAGTTCCGCGGATCCGGGGCACGAGCCCCGGATCTTTTAGCCTAGCGACGCCCCTGGCTACACGGATGCATCCGGTTTGTGCCAATCACTGCACTGGCTGCCCGTCTCCTTCCGTATTCACTTTAAAATAATAACCCTCATCCACAAAGCTCTGAATAATGCTGCATCTCCCTATCTCTCCTCTCACATCTCAGTCTATCGCCCTTCCCGTGCTCTTCGATCTGCCAGTGATATTAGATTAATCTCTACCTTAATTCGAACCTCTCATGCACGTCTCCAGGATTTCTCCTGAGCTGCACCAATTCTCTGGAATGCCCTTCCCCGGACTCTCAGACCAATACCCAACCTCCAAAGTTTCAAACGTGTTCTTAAAACCCACATCGTGGACAGATCTATCATACGCACTAACTGCATGTAACGTCACCTCTCCCTTTACTAATCCATCCTATGTCTTCCTGTCTGTTATCTGGTAAACAGCAGATATATACCGAGCTCCAGGCTTTCCTGTGGCCACTTTCACCTTGGACCCTGTAAATAAGATGGCGGCTGATGGCTGGGTCAAGCAGCAGAATTTTCATTTATTAAATTACTTTACCGTATTTTTACCGACTATAAGGCGCACCGAATTATAAGGCGCACCATTAATAAATGCCTGCTAAAATGTCTAGGTTTATGTATAAGGCGCACCTGATTATAAGGATGAATGACCAGCAGGTGGCAGACCTGTGCACAGGTTCAAGGCAGCTGTTGTCTGTAAGTACGGTTCATATATAAGGCTCAATGAACTATAAGGCGCACCTTTGATTTCTGAGAAAATCAAAGGATTTTTTGTGCGCCTTATAGTGCGAAAAATGTGGTATATTGTTCCTTTAAAAAGAATCGCTGGACCATTCTACAACCTCTTGTGTCACCCCCTCATCCTCATAGTCTGTAAGCTCTTGTGTCACCCCCTCATCCTTATAGACTGTAAGCTCTTGTGTCACCCCCTCATCCTTATAGACTGTAAGCTCACTCTTATTGTTCCGTATGACTTTTGTCCTCCGCAATGTAATATTATATTTGTATATGTTCCCTGTGATTCGTAAAGCTACGGAATTTAATGGCGCCATATAAATAAAGATTATTACCATACCATTAGATTCAGCAGGCAGTATCAAACCCATCGTGTGTGATACAGTCACAGGCTTAGCTTGGTATCTAATATGATCATGTGTGATACAGTCTGCTGAGCTGTGTATCTAATCCTCTCCTGTGTGATACAGTCTGCTGAGCTGTGTATCTAATCCTATCCTGTGTGATACTGCTGAGCTGTGTATCTAATCCTATCCTGTGTGATACTGCTGAGCTGTGTATCTAATCCTCTCCTGTGTGATACTGTCTGCTCCTGTGTGATTACTGCTTGTAGAGCTGGTGTGATCATCTATCCTGTGTGATACAGTCCGCTGGAGTTGTGTATCTAATCCTACTGAGCTGTGTATCTAATCCTATCCTGTGTGATACTGCTGAGCTGTGTATCTAATCCTCTCCTGTGTGATACTGTCTGCTGAGCTGTGTATCTAACCCTATCCTGTGTGATACTGACTGCTGAGCTGTGTATCTAATCCTATCCTGTGTGATACAGTCTGCGGACACCTCTCTCACATATCCTCTTATTCTTACAGGTTGGATAATAATAATCTCCCGGACACGTCCTGCGTCCCGTTGGCTTCTGTAATAAGGAATAATCCGGACCTGGAGATACTGGACCTGTCTGGTAACCGCCTGCCTGGTCCTGACCTCAGTGTCCTGTCTGGTAACCGCCTGTCTGGTCCTGGCCTCAGTGTCCTGCTGGAAGCTCTGTCCGGTCTCCGCAGGATGGAGAGATTATAGTAAGTATAAGATATTATGAAGTTTCTCTGGGTAATAGACACTTTGTATCCGGCTCCTGTGTCTGTTATTTCCGGAAGATTCTCCCTAATAATCTATAGATATATAGTAATAGGAACTAAGTCCAGAAATCCTATAATAACCGTCTGCCATAAATATAGAGGAGAGGAAGATACAGAATCCTCTCATTATTAGGAGCTGACTATAGCGCCCCCTAGAGGTCACATACAATATTCCAGGACTGGAGAGGAGACACTGAGCTGTGGATGACGAGCCCCGGCCTTGTCCTTCTCTTATCTCTGTGATCCGGTAATACAGGAGCCACCATCACCTCCCCACAACCCCCTGACAGCACTGTGTGATAATATAGGACCATAATAACATAAATATAAAGCTCTACAACCAAAAGTAACACAGAAGTGATAGGACAAGTGATGACCAGGAATCACCGGAGCAGGAAGCATAAAACCTGTGAGATGTCAGTAAGAAGTGTATGTACAATCAATTTTTACAAATCAAGACATTAAAAACATAAAATGTTAAATTGATATTAAGACATATCGGCAACGCTTAACAAATTACAATACACAGAATAATGGGCAAAGCCACAGGCAGTGTGTCATGAAAAGAAGGAAAGAAAACCCGGATCGTCCCAACATACAGCCAGTCCCCGGGTTACGTATAAGATAGGTTCCATAGGTTTGTTCTTAAGTTGAATATTGTATGCAAGTCGAAACTGCATACTTCATAATTGTAGATCCAGACAATTTTTTTTTCCCTGTGACAATTGGTTTCAAAATTTTTTGCTGTAATTGGACCAAGGATTATAATCGGATAACAAAGAAAAATTTCAGCTCGCTTACCCTTGTAGCCATATATTAGATGCTGGTGCTGGGATAAGCTGAGCCGAATCAGTACAATGCAGGATAGAAGAAGGTAAATCCAGCACCAGCAGACATGGAAAATAAAGGTGTAGTAAAACCTCAATTTATTTCATCTTCATTTAAATTTTTTTTTAAAAAAAGGTACCATGATGGAGGAATCTGACGCGTTTTGAACTTCCAGAGAGTTCTTAAAGTGTAACCAAAGTGTAACCCCTAAAAAACATAATTCTACTCCAGGTGTCCATGGGAATTATTCCTCAAAGTATTTTGCCTCTCGGTCATCATTTAGTACCTTTTTTGGCCCATAGCAACCAGGGTTTCCAGCTCTCAAAAAAAAACTACAAACAGCAAGATAGAGGGGCGGGGCCTCCCTCCTGTCACCTCTTCACAAGCTGCTGACCAATGACACCAGAGCTTTCTATCTATCTATCCAACTAAGTAGCTAGTTAGACTTTTCTACTTTTTAACTAACTAGCTATCTATCCCATATACATCTCATATCTATTTATCTATGTGTATCCTCTCTATCTAGCTATCTTTGTACCTACCTATGTAAAACTCCAGCACAGCACATAAGGGGACAGTGTGAAGACAAGGAGAGTCTCTCCTGCATTTTCCTGCTGTGGAGGGTAAGGTGATGGGGGATTGTGATCGCTCTGCATCTTGTGTCTGTGTGGATTATTTGTTTATATACAAGTGTAAGGAAAGCTGAGGGAGAGATGAGAGTTTAGGTGTTTTTGTTATCACATTAGGTAGTGTTCCTGGCAGCACATGACTGAGTGCTGGAGCACTGAGCTGTAAGGAGAATCAGCTGTGAGCAGAGAGAGAGGGGGGGTGGCTCTCCCTCCATAGTCAGCTCCCCAGTGAAGACGGATTGTGCCTAGCAACAGCCATATAAAGAGCCACTGACAACGGGGGAGGCTCAAGATTTGAGTAACTAATCCAATGCAAAAGGGCTTGAAATTACCTGCCCTGCAACATATTAAAAGTTTTTTTAACGTTTTTTGACGGTTACTCTTTAATCATAGTAAGGTACAAGCTCATTATATGAGGTTTTCAGCGGAAGTAGACGGCAATCGAGTCTTAGATTACTTAACATCAGTGGGGGAGGAAACAGTTTGACAGGTATGGCTAGCTAAATACAAAACAACATTAAAGGAATAAGTAAAGTTAATATATATACATTGAATCATTTCTTTAGACCATGATAGCAAGCATAGAACAGGTAGGCAGCACAGCGAGAAACAAAAGGGGATTCACATGTGGATACAAAGCTACGTTTCGGCTAGCTCAATGTAGCCATTTTCATTGGAGAAAAAAAATTATTATCAAAGGTAAAATAGTTGTTGGTTAGCAGAAAATCCAATCACTATTGCGAAAAAGACGAATGCTCCCGCGACCCTCGTCCTGGGTTGTGGGCTCACCCGTGCCCCTCTCCATGCTTCAGCGCGGCCACAGTCTCACTTACCCTGTCCCCATTCCTTTTCCGGCTCCGGTGGTCATTCGTGCACGTCTCTGTCTCCTAGTGTGCACGTGCGCTGGCTCCTGAAGGTTTAAAGGGCTAGCGCACCATGCTGGCCTTTCCCAGAATCCTTTATAGCCCAGATTCTTCCTGCACACCCCACCGGATGTTTGTGCCTTTGAGAAAGTTTTGTTCGATTCTGGTCAACATCTCTGTACCTCGCCTTGGCCACCACCAGAACCTGCTTTGCAGCGAGCTCTAGTGAAAACCGGGTACCACTTAGACTCTGGTCCAAGGTGTCGGCTTACGTCAACATCCGTGGTGGTCCAGTGGGTCCACTACCCCTGGTGCCTGATAGTAAGACTACCTGTATTGGCTTAACACCATCGTGGTCCAACAGTTCAAGGAGGTTGCCACGTAAGGTCAACATATTGCTGCAATTGATGGCTAATCAGCAGCAGAGACAAGTTCCTGTGGCTCCTCCTGCTACTCCGGTTGACCTACCTTCCACTGAACCTAGGCTGAGACTCTCCATGCCATCCAAGTATGATGGGGACCCCAAGTTGTGCAGTGGCTTTATCTTTCTTTCACTTTTTCATGTGCTCCTTGCACATAGACCGTTCCGTAACCAACTGTGTCGGCATAAGTTCAAAGGTGGCTTTCATCATCAGCCTCCTCTCCAGGAAGGCCCTGGCATTGACTACTCCTCTCGGACAGAAAAGACCCGGTCACAGCTATCCGGATCCGCAAAAGGTGATGAATGGAAGACTGCCTTCAATACTCGTGATGGGCACTTTGAGTACCTGGTCATGCCATTTGGACTCTGCAGACCAGCTGTTTTTCAGGAGTTCGTCAATGGCATTTTCAGAGACTTGCTATATACCTGTGTCGTGGTCTATCTCGTTGATATCCTGCCGTTTTCTATGGACCTTGAGTCCCACTGGTCCCATTTACGGCAAGTCGTTTAAGAGCCAATCACCTTTACGACAAATTGGAAAAGTGCCAGTTCCACCAGAAGAGTCTTTCCTTCTTTGGCTATATGTTCTCTGACAGGGGTCTACAGATGGATAATGTTAAGTTGTCTGCGGTTCTTCAATGGCCTCGCCCAGTAGGACTGCGTGCAATACAGAGATTCCTAGGTGCTTTGCCCTTTAGAACTGGCAGTTTATTCCGCACTTCTCTCTTGTTTCTCCCCTTGTGGCACTGACTAAGAAGAACGCCAATCTACGGAGACATGATTAGACACAGGAGGATTATATTTCTCATCATCAGGATGACATTGGTCCAGAGACTGAACTTCTGGAGTGAGTTTGCTGCGACATCACTGACACCATGTTACCTGCTCCTATTATACTGCCCAGTGGTGATTGTTACTTACACATGACACATTGTCCCCAGCCCTGTCCTCATCAGCCCCCGCACCTGTGTTACTGGAGACATCACTGACACCATGGCCACTGCTCCACCTAAGGCCCCGGCAATGAAGGGGAAATGTGTTTTGGGGGAAAAAGTTCATTTTCTAGACAAATACTAACTTTGCAATTAATTGCTGTTAATCTGATCCCTCGTTATAACATTCTGGAATATATGCAAATTACCATTATACCACCTGATGCCGGAGACTTTGTAAAAATTTGTGTCAAAATTGTATCATTCTCAAAACTTTTGGCCATGACTGTACATATATGTCCTATATGATACTGCTGATATTTCTGAGTGATAAAAGAGAGACATCAGAACAGATGGAAGCTGCTGGAGATAGGAGTAAGTAGTCTTTCCTATGCTTTGTTTACATCAGTGCAGGTCAATGTTTCTCTGTAATGTCCTATATGACGCTTCTGAGTGATATATTGCTGTATTCACATCAGTGCAGGTCACTACTCCATTCTCTAATATTCTGCATTTTCCTGCTGATGATTATTGTGAGTTACGGAGCAGAAGCTTCTCCATCACTTTGTGTTTGTCTGAAAAGGAAGCAATTAGTCTCCACAGAGATGTAACTACAGACTCTCTCGGTGCTAAAGTTCTAGTCCTGATTACTGTACATCGTATCCACTGATATATTAGACAAAATGATTTATATCTCATACTGTACCCCCCAAATAATAATATAATGCACATCCCCCACCTGATTATATACAGGGCGCCCCCCATTTATATCACATCCAGCCTCCAGTGTCCTCCCTTATTAATTACTTATCGTGATCCCTACTTATTAGTTATATTATTTACAGTTTTGTCACCTATATATATATATACATATTGGGACTAAGAAAGTATCTTACCTGCAATGCTGCGGCGTCCGCCCCTTCACCTCCTGTGGACGAGGTGGAATAATAATGTAATTGTACTCCCTGGCCGAGCCAGTAGGTCCCCGGGAGGTAGCAACCATAACTATACGCTTAGATACATACACCCTGTAGTTGTACAGTCACCTGTCCCTCACGGAGGAGGAAACAAGTGTTCTATATGAGGAGGAACGGAAAACCTTCCGTGTTATAGCAGCTTCATATAGGTAAAAAATAGCAGCATGGAATATAATCAACTGCTATACTATTGGGATGCCCCTTACATTTCCCTCATCTATCTTACAACATGTATATTTTTAGTTAATCTTATTGAAAAAAAAAATTACACGGAATAGTAAAAAATTAAAAAATTGCAAAAAGTGAATGCGGAAAAACCTGTGTCAATATAAATGCAGGAAAAAAAACAATACAAGAAGAATAGATCCTGCCAGAGGGGGCGCACAGGAGCAGGTAAGTGTCCGTAGCTTATAATATGTGATCAGGGCAATATTGTGAATATGTTGATCGCCCCCAACGGACTACAAGGACACATAATACAATGTTCACCTGCCTCCGCCAATATGGTGATCACCCCCATCCGACTACTAGGGCACATGATACAATGTTCCCCTGCCTCCTCCAATATGGTGATCGCCCCCATCCGACTACCAGGACACATGATACAATGTTCCCCTGCCTCCTCCAATATGGTGATCGCCCCCATCCGACTACCAGGGCACATGATACAATGTTCCCCTGCTTCCTCCAATATGGTGATCGCCCCCATCCGACTACCAGGGCACATGATACAATGTTCCCCTGCCTCCTCCAATATGGTGATCACCCCCATCCGACTACTAGGGCACATGATACAATGTTCCCCTGCCTCCTCCAATATGGTGATCG
>WNYA01000168.1:108441-220973 GCA_019512145.1 Engystomops pustulosus | reverse complement strand
CGACCCCCTCGGAGAGGACGTAGCTCCTACCCTTGGTCCCCTGATACATGTTCCCCTGCCTCCTCAATATGGTATTCACCCCCCATCCACTACCAGGGCACATGATACAATTCTCCCTGCCGCCTCCTCATATCGGTGATCACCACCCACCTCCACTACCCCCAGACACATGATACAATGTTCCCCTGGCTCGCTCCAATAGGGGGACACCCCCATCTACCTACCATGGGCAACATGATACATGGTTTCCCCTGCCCTCCATCAATTGGTGACACTCCCCATCTTACTACCCAGGGCACGGATGATCAATGTTCCCCTGCCCTCCCCAATATGGGTGATCACCCCGATCCAACTATCCATGGCCATGAATCATTTCCCCCTCCTACCTCCACTAGTGGTGATCCCCCCAGGCTTCTCGACTACCAGGGCACCATGATACCAATGTTCCGCTGCCTCCTCCAATGGTGATCACCCCCAGCACTACCAGGATCACCTATACATGTTCTACCTCCTCCCTCCACCTATGGTGATCACCCCCATCCGACTACCAGGGCACATGTCAAGTTTCCGCTTCCCCATCAATGTTAATCCCCCACAGGAACCCATCCGAACTACCAGGAGGCACATGATACCTGCCCCTCCTCAATGTGATCCCCCATTGCTACCGGTCGAACGGCACAATTCACAATCTCCCCAATAGGTGATCATCACCCCCATCCGACTTACCAGAGAAGCCCATGATCAATTTCTCCTGCCTCTCCAATATAGTGGATCACCCCCATCCGACTACCATGACACATGATCAATGTTCCCCTGCTCTGCTGTCCTCATCAGGTTGGTTGATCGCCCCCCATCCGTACTAACCAGGGCACCATGATATACAATGTTCTCCTGCCTCTCCATATGTGATCACCCCCCATCCTCTACCAGGAGCACCATGTACATATGTTCCCCTGCCTCCACAATATGGTGATCACCCCCATCCGCACTATCCAGGGCACACATACAATTGTCCCCTGCCCTGTCCTTCCTATATGGTATCACCCCCATCGTACCTACACTGGTCACAGAGATCACATGTTCCCCTGCACTCCCAATATGGTGATCACCCCCCTCATCTTACTACCAGGGCACATTGGAGTAACAGTGTTCCCCGCTGCCTTCCTCCATTATGGGGCACCGCCCATCCGAACTACCGAGCACATGATACAATGTCGCCCTGCCCCTCCAATATGGGTGATCGCCCCATCCCCAGTAACTACCAGGAGCACTCTATCATGTTCCCCCTCCTGCCTCCTCCAATGGTGAATCACCCCATCACGACACAGGCAGCATGATACAATTTTCCCCGTGCTTCCTCAATGGGTGATCGCCCCCATTCCGACACCAGGGCACATGATACAATGTTCCCCTGCTTCCTCCAAATTGTGATCAGCCCCAATCCTGACTAACCAGGGACACATGATACAAATGTCCCCTGCGCTCCTCCAAATGGTGGATCGCCCCATCCGTACTACCAGCACATGATACAATGTTCGCCTGCCTCCCTCCAATAGTGGACAACCCCCATCCGTCTACCAGACACACTGATACAATTCCCCTGCTTCCCTCCAATATGGTGATCACCCCCATCGACCTACCATGGACCATGATACACATGTTTCCCCTGCCCTCCAAATGGGGTGATCACAACCCCCGATCCTACTACCATGGTACACGGGGAGGGGTATGAACAATGTTTCCTCCTGCCTCCCCTCAAATGGTATCAGCCCCCAGCCGGACTACTACCGGACCTGATACAATGTTCCTGCCCTGCTTCCTCCAATAGGGTGATGCGCCCCACATCTTACTACAAGCAATGGATACCAATTTTCCCTGCCTCCTCCATATATGGTGATCCCCCCCCATCTTGACTACCATGGGCTACATGATACAATGTTCCCCTGCCTCCTCCAATCATGGTGATACACCCCCATCCTACCCAGGACACTGATACATTGGTCCTGCCTGCCTCCACATATGGTGATCACCCCCATCTTCGGACTACCAGGGACACCGTGATTAAACAATGTTCCTCCTGCCTCCTCCAATATGGTTGATCACCCCACTACGTTCAAATACCAGGACACTGGATACGAGTTCATGCCAGAGAAGACGCCGTACGAGGTGATCACCCACTATGTCGACTCCGGGGCAGACAGTGCCTGATGCTGTCCGCGTAGCGCCCCACGGGGGCACAGCTGATACAGATGGGCCCCTGCCGTCCCCAATATGGTGATCACCCCCATCCGACCTACCACAGAACACATGAATACCAGTTGCCCCTGGCCTCCTCCATAAGGTGATACTCCCCCCTAGCTGACCAGGACACATGAACAATGGTCCCCTGCCCCACAAGGATGATCGCCCCCATCCCTACTACCAGGCCAATGTGACATGTGCGCCCTGAGCCTGCCTCCGCCGTATGTGATCACCGGCCCATCCAGTACCCAGGACGACACCTGATACAATGTGTCTGCCGCGGGTGCCCCCAATAGGTGATCACCCCCCCGACTATACCATGACACATGTACAATGTCCCCTGCCTCCTACCAATGGCGGCGCACCCATCTACTAACCAGGATACACAGATACAATGGTTCTCCCTGCCTCCCTCCTCAATAGGGTGGGGAGCGCCGCCTCATCGACTAGCCGCGTCTACTGATACAATGTGCCCGGCTGGCTCATCCTCCAAGATGGGGTGATCGTCCCCACCGGACTGACCCTGGGCAGTCATGGATGACTCAATGTTCCCCGGGGGGGCGGCGTGGGGGTCCTCCTATAGGGAGATCAGCCCCATCCACTACCATGGTCCACATGATACAATGTTCCCCTGCCGGGCTCCACACATATTGGTGTACACCCCCAGCCGACTTGGACCAGGAGCACATGAACAAGTGTTCTCCTCTCCGTCCTCCAATATGATGATTTCCCTCCATCGTACTACCGAAGGAACAGCATACAATGTTCCCCTGTCTGTCCTCACCATATGGTGATCACGCCCCCGATCGCGACCAAGGGCTATAGCAACTGTTCCCGCTTTTTGGCCTCCAATGAGTGATCGCCTCCCATAGCCGTTTTCGACTACCCTAGGCGCACATATACAGTTTCCCCTGGCCTCCCCAATATGGGTGATCACCCCCATCCCTAGACTACCAGGCACATGAGACAATGTTCCGCGCCTCCGCCGTCCACCAATATGAGTGGATGCCCCCATCTCGCTACCCGGCACATGATAATGTTCCCTCGTGGGAGCCTCCCATCCACATATGATGATTGCCGGCCCATCGAGACTACGCAGGGCCCATGATCATTGTTCCCTGTCCTGCCCCCAATAGATTGATTTGCCCCATCCTGTAGCTCCGACAGGACACATGATACACAGTTTCTGCCTTCCCCGTGACCTCCAGTGATCAGCAGGATACTGTCCCCCCACAGGGTCCCATCGACTACCAGGACAACATGATACCAAGTTCCCCTGCCTCCTCCAATATGGTGATCCCGCCCCAGCTCGACTCCCAGGACACATGATGACATTTCCCCTGCCTGGATCCACCAATATGGTGATTCACCCCCACACTACAGGACAACCTTAGAGCAATTGTTCCCTGCCCCTGCCTCCTGCCAATATGGTGATCGCGCCCCCATCTGACTACATACACACTGCGCTCCTCAAGATGGGACGCCCATCCATGCAATGTTACTTTCCCTGCCATCCACCATGGGTGGATTCCCCCCTCTACTACTCAGTGCACATGATACAATGTCCATGCCCCCTCCCCAATATGATGATCCCCCATCTGACTACCAGACTACATGATACAATGTTCCCCTGCCTCCCCATAATAGGTGATCGCCCCCATCCTGACACCAGGGCCATGATACAATGTTCCTGCCCCCATATTGGATCACCATCTAGCCAGGAACATACTACAATTTCCTGCCTCCCCAATATGGTGATCGCCCCCATCCGACTCCAGGGCACATGATACAATTTGCCCTGCCTTCCACCAATAGATGGATTTGCCCCAACCTCTGACTACCAGGACAAGGATACATGTTCCCCTGCCTCCTCCAAATGTGGGATCCCCCCATCCCGACTACCGGTGCACATGACTACAATGTTCCCCTGACCTCCACCAATATGTGATGCCCCCATCCTGACTACCAGGCACATGATACAATGTTCCCTGCCCTCCTCCAATATGGATTGCCCCATCTGACTCCAGACACTGAACAATGTTCCCCTGCCTCCACCAATATGGTGATCCCCCATCACACTACCAGGACAATGATACAGTTTCCCCTGCCTCCTCCAATATGGTGATCGCCCCCATCTTAAGACTACCAGGACCAGATAACAATGTTCCCCTGCCTCCACACTATGGTGATCACCCCCATCTTACTACCAGGCACATTGATACAATGTTCCCCTGCCTCCTCCAATATGGTGGTCGCACCCCATCTACTACCAGGACAGGATAATGTTCCCCCTGCCTCCACCAATATGGTGATCACCCCCATCTTACTACCAGCACCAGGACATGATACAATGTTCCCCTGCTTCCTCCAATATGGTGATCACCCCCATCTTACTACCAGGAACGATAACAATGTTCCCCTGCCTCCACCAATATGGTATCACCCCCATCCTGATACCAAGGACACATGACCAATGTTCCCCTGCCTCCTCCATATGGTGATCACCCCCATCTCCTACCATGACACATGATCACAATGTTCCCTGCCTCGACCAATATGGTGATCACCCCCATCTACTACCACGGAACATGATACATGTTCCCTGGCCCCTCCACCATATGGTGATCACCCCATCCTACACCAGGACACATTAACATGTTCCCCGGCCCTCCTCCAATATGGTGATCACCCCCATCCTACTACCAGGACACATGATACAATGTTCCCCTGCCTCCACCATTGGTGATCACCCCAATCCTCTACCAGGACACATATATACAATGTTCCCCTGCCTTCCACCAATAGGTGATCACCCCCATCTACTACCGGACACATATACAATTGTTTCCCCTGCCTCCTCCAATATGGTGATCACCCCATCCTGACTACCAGACACATGATACATGTTCCCCCCTGCCTCACCCATATTGGTGATACCCCATCTATACAGGAGCATGATACAATGTTCCCCTGCCTCCACCACTATGGTGATTCCCCTCATCTACAGGCCACCATGATACAATGTTCCCCTGCCTCCCCATATGTTGATCACCCCCATCCTGACTACCAGGACACCTGATACAAGTGTTCCCCTGCATCCATCCAATATGGTGATCACCCCATCTGACTACAAGACAGTGATACAATGTTCCGCCCCGCCTCCAACTATGGTGATCACCCCATCTAGCTACCCAGGCACTGATACAATGTCCCCTGCTTCCTCAATATGGTGATCACCCCCATCCTACTACCAGGGCCACCATTGATACAATTGTTCCCTGCCTTCCTCCACTATGAGTGCTCACCCCCATCCACTACCATGACACATGATACAATGTTCCCCTGCCGCTCCTCCACAATATGGTGATCGACCCCCATCCGACACCAGGGCCAACATGATACAATGTTACCCCTGCCTCCCCAATATGGTGATCACCCCCATCCTCTGGACTACCAGGGACCATGATTACAAGTTCCCTGCCCATCCTCCAATATGGGTGATACCCCCATCTGACTACCAGGGCACATGATACAATGTTCCCCTGCCTCCTCCAATATGGTGATCACCCCCATCTGACTACCAGTGATCAGGTCCTCGCCCGGCCGGGATTCGATGTATCATGTGGCGCCTCGAATAGGCAGAAATCAGAGATAGGTAAGTAAATATTTCCACAACTAAACCCTGAGGAGAGATTATTAGGAGACCTGCGGAGGTCATTATGGAGACTCCCGGGGGCCACAATTGTACAATCAATGCAAACTTTATACTGAATAAATAATCTGCAATTTTAGATCTTATTTTGCAGTGAATCTAATATTTTACACTAAGATAATAAGACATAACTAGAGAGCGATGGTCACGGAGCCGGGAATGTGCACAATGTAGAATAGTCGTCACCGAGACGCCTTGTGTGTGACGGGGCGGGTACAGGTAGGTCGCCTATTGTACAGGTAGGTCGCCCTGTTTTTCCAGTCCGTCCTGTATGATGTTTATTCTCTCAGAACTTGTCCTAGTGTTCAGTCTGCCTGGAAGTATGTGCCCCCCCTGAGTGTAACCCTCCCCCCCCCCACCATAAAGCATGTGACAGGTGATGTATATATGTATCTATACACACACAGACAGTATACATGTATCTATACACAGACAGTATGATATGGTATCTATACCAGACAGTTATATTATCATCAACGCTATAGATCTATACACACACAGGACAGTATATATGTATCTATACATACACAGACAGTATGATATGATTATCTATACACACACGACGTAATTACAGACCACAACGATATATGTATCTCTACTACACACACAGACAGTATATATGTATATCAGAGTAATATATCATACACACACATGACACGATATATGTATCTATACACCCAGCCCCTTATACAGATATCATATGTATCTTACACAGCATATAGATTCGTATACACCGTATTTGATGATACACAGCACAGTATATATGTATCATCACACGAGACAGTATATAGTATACTATACACAGACAGTCATGATCTATTTACTTACACCAGGACAGTATATGATGTAGTCTATAACACAATACAGTATATGATGTGTTATACACACAACGCAGTATTAGTATCTATACACACCACAGGACCAGTATATATGTTATCTATACACACACGACAGTATATGTATCTAAACAGGACTATTTATCATACACACACAGACAGTATATAGTTATCTATACACACAGACACACACAGGGACGTATATTGTCTCTATACATCACACACAGACAGCTATAATGTATCTATACACACACGACCGTAATATATGTATACTATACACACAGACAGTATAGATATGTATCTATACACCGAAATGACAACACGACAAGTATATATTATCTATACACACACAGAGACAGTATGAATGTATCTATCAACACACGACAGTATATATGTATCTATACACACAGTACATATATATGATCTATAAAAACATCCAGAAGTGATATATTTATCTATCACTACACAGAATTATATATGTATCTATACACACACAGACAGTATATATGTATCTATACACACAGACAGTATATATGTATCTATACATACACAGACGTATATATGTATCTATACATACACAGACCAGTATATATGTATCTATACACACACAGACAGTATATATGTATCTATACACACAGACAGTATATATGTATCTATACACAGACAGTATATATGTATCTATACACACAGACAGTATATATGTATCTATACACAGACAGTATATATATATATATACAGTATATAAGATACCGGAGAGATGGACCCTACCTGGGAGACGCACGTGCTGGAGAAATATGAGACCTTAGAGGAAGGACTGGAGGGACCTATAAAAGTTCTACCTGGAAGTTATTGCGTCCTGCGAGGTGTAAGAGGTGATTTATTTGATTTCCTTGGAGATTATTGGCTGCAGCCTCTCCCCTCCCTCTCCTGCGGACCCCCCTATACATCTGGGGTATTACTATGGAGGACGGGGGCACTTGTCTCTTAGATCCTACGGTGACAGAGGGGCAAAGACTGGAGGGAAAGGGGAACTTTCTATAGAAGAGGGAATTTATATATTTTTTGTTACATTTCCTTTTCTATTCCAGGATTTGTGTTTTTTTATTATCTCATATTGCTGGGGGGGCGCACATTTGTGATAGATCCCGTGTAAACATCTGTATTGGACGCACTCACTATGTCAGATAAGGCGCAGGGACTCAGAACCACTAAGTGCCGAACTTTGCATAAATGCGCCAAATTAACGAAATGCGCCAGATTTTTGCGCTAAAAGACGCTCAAAACAGTCTAACAGACTATGATTAATGTCCCCCTAGACTTTCTTATAGTTGTGATGATGAATTCTGGCGCAGGATACGACTGTCGGTTCCTACTTTTAGTTTAGTCTGTGCACCAGAATTTTGGGCACACGATTTCACGCCCCTTTCTCGCGAGGCCACGCACATTTTCCCAAAGGCCACGCCCCTTTAATTGGACAGGTCGGAAAAGTGGCAAAAAACGGTCTAAATGCCATGATGACTGTGGTGCAAGCCATTTTAGACAGTGTTTATGGCGCAAAACCAAGTGATGGGAAAAACTGGATTTATGGCATTAAAGGAAACCTCCCCCGAGGAACCAGAGGTGGATGTGATGGCGGATTCTCCTGCTGCCTCTGCCCTGATCTGTAATGTAATAATCCTGGAACATAACTTGTTACAAGGTTTATGTTAGCAATATGTAAATTACCTGCAGAGGCTTTGGGGGCGTGTCCTAGCCTGGCCAGGCACTGGGAGTTAAGACCCCGCCCCAGAAGCCTCTGCAGGTAATTTACATATTACTAATATAAAGCTTATAACAAGTTACGTTCCAGGATTATTACATTACAGATCAGGGCAGAGGCAGCGGGAGAATCCGCCATCACATCCACTTCTCATCCGCTTGTAGGTTCCTTTAAGGTGTTTGTGAGACGTTCACCATGCGGCTTACATAATCCATTGCTGGCGTAGATGACGTCATGGCGACATTATATTTTGTTATTTCCTCCCGGATCTTTAAGGTTCTTGAATTGTTAAAACTTGTGATGCTATAAAAGTTATAAAAAAAATCTTTCCACTACCTGAGCTTATTGATGACACATGAGCTGTGCACATATCCGGAGCTCCATCCAGTGTGACACGTGTGTGGCCACGTAACGGACGCACACTGAGCGCGATGTCTTCACTCCCCATCCAATGGCAATCAGAGATTCTGGGGAGAGGAGATACCACCGGGAGTCGGCTGGGAAGGGGAGCACAGAAATCTCCAATCACAATCCATTCTGATAAACCAGGGACATTACTCAGAGATCCCGGGAACGTGGCATCGTCTTATATTAGTGATCCATGGCCTCCTTACTAGGAAAATCAACTTTTAAAATGATGCCAATGAGCCTGAAGGGCTTGAGAGGGGTGTTAAAACAGCTCTCCTGTACTGTAGCTTCACAGGCTGGTACACTGTGCAGGAGCACAAAGGTGCTAAGGAAATAAAGGGAAGGAGTGTAACAGCCTGTGAAGCTGCAGCATGCAGGGGCTCTGATAATGCCCCCAGAGCCTTTAGAAGAGAGGCTGCCATGAATAGGGTACACATGAACATTCCCACAGTCCCGGTGCCGGGATCGATGAGGAATGTCCCGGGTTTATCTGGATGGATTCTGTTGGGAGATTTCCTGTACATATAATAATCTTTTATTCCGTCTGTTCTCTATAAAATCCTCTTTATGACGAGTCCGGACGTTCTGGTGAATGTTTAGCTACAGTTATGGTAAATCAGGTAAGAGGTAAGTGCCAGCGTGTGGGGCTCCGGATAGGGCTCCGGTATATATATATATAGGATCTTTATACATTTGTATCTCTTCTATTCCAGGGGGTGAAACAGAAGTGGCTCCTCGTGTGGATAAGAAATGTCCCTTCTGTTTAGCTCAGATATTCATTTACTTCAACCAAAATGCATTCAGTCTGGAAGATCTGAGACGCTAAACCGTGCACAGGTCCCTGCACACTGTGTACTTACCTCTGTTCAGAGCTTTTACTTACCCGTCCCGTTGACGGCGTCGATCCAGAATGTCCGACGAGGAGTTGGAGCTGCCGCGATTCACTAAGATTGTGCGTCCAATTTCCTGCATGTGTCGCTTCCCAGCTGAGGTCCGCCGGAGTTCACCTTGACCGGTGCATGTGAGTGCTGATCTTGCGACACAATTGGGTTTTTAAATTCCGCGGTTTGTCAGAATCCGTCGGGTTGTCCCACACCCACACCCCCCGATTTGTGTCGCATGCAAGCTGGCGCCGATGCGCCACAATCTGATCGCGCGCGCCAAAAACCCGGGGCAATTCAGGCCAAATCTTACCTCTGCCCAGAGCTCCCAGTGCCCGGGCAGTCACACACAGGGGCACATTTTCTAAGGGTCCCGCGGCCACATTTCCATCGGGCTTCGTGAATTTTTCCATTTTGCACTGAATTGCCCCAGGTTTTTGGCGCACACCATCTTAGTGAATCGCAGCAGATGTGCATTATACACAGACAATGCACTTTCAGGAAACTCCGTCGGACAGGTAAGTAAATGTGCCCCAGTGTGTACTTACCTCTGTCCAGAGCTCACAGTGCCTGGGCAATGACACACTGGGGCACATTTACGAAGAGTCCGTCGGAAGCATTTCCGTCGGGTTTCCCCAATATATTTCTGATTTACCCTGAATTGCACAGGGGTTTTTGGCGCACGCATTCGGATTGTGGCGCATCGGCACCGGTTGGAAGTGACACAAATTGGGTGGTGTGGCCGTCTGACAACTCGACTGATTCGGACAAACTGCAGAATTTACAATTCAAATTGTGTCGCAAGATCAGCACTCACATGCACCGGGAAGAAGAAGGTGACCTCCGGGACCTGAGCGGGGAGCGACACATGCAAGAAATCGGGCGCATACTGTAAGTGAATCGCGGGTCAGGTAGGTCAGGTAAGTAAATGTGCCCCACTGGGTCTCATTTACTAAGGGCCGCACTGCACTTTTGTTGTACTGTCACCTGTTTCGGGGTAGAAACGTCTTGCACAGGTATAACAAGTGTCTGCGCACGCGACCCTTTTGTGGCACAGCTGCGCTGCTTTCATGCGACACAAATTAGGGGGCAAAATGTAAATCTGTTATGTGGGACAGTGAGACCACAATCTGCCACTTAGGATGGAATGGATCCAGAGTAACCAAAAAGATCCCTGGGACAGATTCACTTACACCATCTACAAGTCAGACAATGATAGTGAGGACTAGACCGGCTTAATCCATGAGGACTTATATTAATTATGTGTGTGAGAACCTGAATGGAGAACGGAGTTACTGTAAAATATAACCTGATATATTATTCTGGAAGTGGCGGTGGCGGTGCGGGCTGTTGGAGACTGTCGGGGGTGGGCGGTTTCGCGTGGTGCCAAGCTTAGCTGGGTGGCAATCGTCTGCCCGTCAGTGCAATGATCTCCTGCTGGGGGTGGGCTCCCTTCGGAGCTGTTGGTGAACGGCCGGGTGTAATCACCTGGTGTGTTCAGTGGCGGCGACGTGGATAAGGGGCGCTACCGGCTGTGGTGATTGGCGCTGTGGGGCCGCCGGCTGCGGGGTCGCACGCCGATCTAGTTGCCTCTCCTACCTGTTTCCACTGCCCGTTACCCAGACTGCGATATATTACCTTTACCAATCCATATCTCGCTCTCCAACAAAGATCACTAACGGAATAACTATAGCTATTGGAAGTCATATGCCATACTAACATACCGCAAAACTTGCACTGCTCATTGACTAACTAGAAACCTTAACAGAAGGAAAAAAAACAAAAAAAACATTAACCCCGCTTCGGAACTCTTTTTACTTCTATCCTTCTGCCTTGTGGACCAAGAACTTCACAGTCAAAAACCTAGTGCTGTAACAGTAATTCCCTAGTGCCCAAACAGCAACTAACATTAACTAATGTTCTTGTTTCTCGGCGTGCTACAGCTGGACTTTCTGATTTCATGGGCTCTTGCTACTAATATTGACTAACAAATTATGACTTAATGTATGGAACTATTAATATTCACTTATATGTACGCGACTGCTAAGAATTCTCCTTGGGGAATATATGTCTTTTTATGAGGGTTTGATGTTAAGATCCTATAAGTGTGAATGCTTATTTTTTTTGCTCTGTAATGTGGTGTAAAGTTTACTAATAATTGCAATTGGCTACTATTACTGAGTGATACAAAAAAAAAAAAATTTTGTGAATGCATATAGATAATATTAACCTATGAAAAAGGAGGGCTTCGTATATTACAATCCAAAAAGGTAGTGGAGAGTAGAAAAAAAAAAAAGGAATAGTAGATAGCTATATATATTTTTGAAAATTGTTTGACAACTGAAGAGACCCTTCGATGGGCCGCCCAAAGAAACACCAACCAACAGTACCCCGCCTGACAAGATACTTTGCCCCCAAACAGATTGTAGCCACAGGAAACAGGAACAACTTACGTATTAGAGGGATCTCGGAGACTGTTAAAAATGCAGAACTCCCAGATTTTGTTTGGGAATTGTTTTCGACAATTTTGCCAGACAGTTCCTACACAGACCTCACAATAGATAGAGCACATCGACTTACTAAACCGAAATTTCTGCCAACCGGTGAGAGTGCATTTTTTTCATATAAAGGAAGAGATATTGGGGCAGATTTACTTACCCGGCCCATTCGCGATCCAGCGGCGCGTTCTCTGTGCTGGATTCGGGTCCGGCTGGGATTTATGATGGCAGTTCCTCCGACGTCCACCAGGTGGCGCTGCTGCGCTGAAGTTCACTGAAATGCACGGAAGTTCACGATCCCATCCTGGATGAAGGTAAGTGCAAGCTCCGCGACACAATTTCCTTTTTTAAATGCGGCGGTTTTTCCGAATCCGTCGGGTTTTCGTTCGGCCACACCCCCCCCCCCGATTTCCGTCGCGCGCATGCCGGCGCCGATGCGCCACAATCCGATCGCGTGTGGGGCAATTCAGGTACAATCGGCGCAAATCGGAAATATTCGGGTAACACATCGAGAAAACGCGAATCGGGCCCTTAGTAAATGACCCCCATTATATCAAATGAGACAAAAACACCCACTACCAGTTAAATATAAAGACATCAAGATATTTCAAGACCTATCTACTGCCACATTAGGGAAACGTAAGGAGTTGTTGGATTTTACTCGGACCCTTAGTGAGAAGGGCATAAGGTATAAGTGGGGGTACCCCTTTCAGCTAATTTTTAGAAAAGATGACTCCACTTATGTCTGCACATCGGGTAGTGAGCTTACTGAATTATTTAAAAAATGGGATTGGCCTGTAACAGAAGTGACTCAAGAATCGGTCAAAAGTAAAATCCCCAAAAAAACTCACAAGAGAGTGAGCTAAAATTTAGAGAAGTAATCAAGAAGGAGGCTCTCTCCTTCCTTCCTTCTTGACATATTAGTAGTTGGGCTACTCAGCAGCAACTCGAGTAACATAACGTGAGAATTTCTTTTCTTTTTTACTTTTTTTTTACTGGTTTTAAGCCGATACCAGAAGTTACCAAATTATGGAAGATACATATTGGTAACTGTTAGGAAAATCCAAAAAAGGCTTGTGATCCCATTTGTGTTTTTTTTTGTCGATTGATATAGTTGCAAGAATACTAAGATTGTTGCAGTATAGAATAAGGTTGTTAAAAAGAATGTTAATTATGTGTCGCATTATATTTTTGGTTAATAAATTGGAATTGAATTAATGGCTATTAAGATACTATCATTAAACGTCAATGGTCTAAATTGCCCCTATAAAAGAGCCCTAACCTGGCAAACTATAAAAGTGACAAAATGTAATATCGTTTTTTTGCAGGAAACTCACCTGGTGGTGGGGGACCAAAAGAGATTTTGTAACATTAAATTCCCTCATATCTATCATTCACATGCCTTAAAGAAAAATCAGGAGTACTAGTGGCAATAGGAGCCTCACTAAATTGGCAAGTAATTAAAACAGTAATAGGTGAAGATGGTCGATATATAATAATCTTGGGAAAGATTGATAATACAGTATATACCCTAGTGAACTTGTATGCTCCTAATAGAGGACAGTTAAAAGTCCTGCGTAAACTATTAAAAACACTTATGAGACTGAATCAATCACAGGTTATTGTAGGGGGAGATTTCAATAGTATAGTAAATTATGAAAGAGATGTCTCTAATCCTGAGACGTCCTCAAGAGTAATAAATGGAAGTATATTATCAGAGTACTATCTTCATGATATTTGGCGTTATACACACCCACAAGAAAGAGATTATACTTTTTTTTCAAAAAAGGCCCAGTCATACTCTAGAATTGACTTTTTTCTGATTAGTACAGATTTGATTGAAAGAACTTTAGCCACCACAATAGAGCAACAAGTTTGGTCAGATCATGCTCCTTTAACAATAGAGTTGAGGCCATTGGGTTCATCCCAAAAAAGTATTCCCTTGGAAAATGTATCCGTCAACGATAAAAGATGAGAAACAAACTTTAGTAAGATCTTTGACGGAATATTTTGCACGGAATGCAGGTTCGGCCTCACCTCCAAGCGTGTGGTGTGCGCACAAGATGACCGTGAGAGAGAAAAAGTGAAAAAAATACAAAGGGGGAAAATAAGAGAGCAGAAGTTACAACTCACATCATACTTAGATCAGATAAAAATACTAGAGAATAAACATCAGGATAACCCGACAGAGCAAATTAAAAAAGAGTTGGGGAAACTTCACTCGGAAGTACAAACAATATGGATAAAAGAATACAGTAACAATCTAAAGAAAACGAAAGCTAAAAATTCCGCCATAGGGGACAGGGTAGGCAAATCCTTAGCAAATAAGATTAGAAAAATGAAACAAAACAATAAGATCGAGAAAATCCAAAATGAGAAGGGGGAATAAATTTATAATCCAGTTGATATAATGGAAGATTTTCAGAATTACTTATCCAAACTCTATAATATCGCAACGGTTGAGGATGAGGTCTCGGATTGGGATAAAAATCTTTGGAAGTTCTTCCATAACCTACATCTACCGAGTTTATCTGAGGAGCAAATCGAGATCCTAAATATGAGGGTGTAGTTACCTCATACACTGTACATATCACTGATATATATATGAGGATGTAGTTACATCATACACTGTACATATCACTGATATATATGAGGAGGTAGTTACCTCATACACTGTACATATAACTGATATATATGAGGATGTAGTTACCTCATACACTGTACATATCACTGGTATATATGAGGGTGTAGTTACCTCATACACTGTACATATAACTGATATATATGAGGGTGTAGTTACCTCATACACTGTATATATCACTGATGTGTATATGGGGATGTAGTTACATCATACACTGTACATATCACTGATATATATGAGGGTGTAGTTACCTCATACACTGTACATATCACTGATATATATGAGGATGTAGTTACCTCATACACTGTACATATCACTGATATATATGGGGATGTAGTTACCTCATACACTGTACATATCACTGATATATATGAGGATGTAGTTACCCCATACACTGTACATATCACTGATATATATGAGGATGTAGTTACCCCATACACTGTACATATCACTGATATATATATGAGGATGTAGTTACATCATACACTGTACATATCACTGATATATATGAGGGTGTAGTTACCTCATACACTGTACATATCACTGATATATATGAGGATGTAGTTATCCCATACACTGTACATATCACTGGTATATATGAGGGTGTAGTTACCTCATATACTGTACATATCACTGATATATATGAGGGTGTAGTTACCCCATACACTGTACATATCACTGATATATATGAGGATGTAGTTACCTCATACACTGTACATATCACTGGTATATATGAGGATGTAGTTACCTCATACACTGTACATATCATCACTAGCCTCACATCACTTAGAGAAGGGGCAGGGGACTGTAGGGGGGTGGAGATTTAATTTTAAAAAGTGCTCTTGCAGCGATTGGCCCCCTCTTCAAGGGGAGGTTTGGGCGGGCCTATGGGGGCCCGCCCCGGTGGTTTATAAGTTATGTGGGCACGTGGAGGGGGCCTCTTTCCTTCTACCCTCAACCCAGAGAGTGTGAAGTCTCCCACCCACCCTGCCCTCCGGTTTAAAATTTTCTTTCAGGTATTTTTCTCGTCAATTCCTTTTTTCTGCCGGTTGTTTCTGTTTCTTTTACAGAAGTCACAGCTTTGGCGGTCTGTCACATGCCCGAAGGCAAAACGGAGGTGCCCTCATGATGTCTGCCGGCCAGCAGCCGCCATTCGGGCGAAGGTTTTGTTTCAGAAGAAACGTAGGGCCCGTATGGGCAGAAATTTTTGTGTTTTTTGGTCGTTGGTTTTGAAGTTTATACTGTTATTTATTAAATTCAAGGTTAATTATAAAATAAAGCTGTGGCCTACCCACATACCCACAACAAGCACGGTGTGGTTTCCCTTAATGTTCGGTTTGGTGAAAATGGCGTTTTTCCTGTGGAAACGCTGGGTCAAGAGCGGAGATTTTAACATCATGGTTTATTTTGCTAAGTCCCTACAGTCCTGATATATATGAGGGTGTAGTTACCTCATACACTGTACATATCACTGATATATATGAGGGTGTAGTTACCTCATACACTGTACATATCACTGGTATATATGAGGGTGTAGTTACCTCATACACTGTACATATCACTGGTATATATGAGGGTGTAGTTACCTCATACACTGTACATATCACTGATATATATGAGGATGTAGTTACCCCATACACTGTACATATCACTGATATATATGAGGATGTAGTTACCCCATACACTGTACATATCACTGGTATATATGAGGGTGTACTTACCTCATACACTGTACATATCACTGGTATATATGAGGGTGTAGTTACCTCACACACTGTACACATCACTGATATATATGAGGGTGTAGTTACCTCATACACTGTACATATCACTGGTATATATGAGGGTGTAGTTACCTCACACACTGTACATATCACTGGTATATATGAGGGTGTAGTTACCTCCTACACTGTACATATCACTGGTATATATGAGGGTGTAGTTTCCTCATGCTGTACATGGCACTGATCTACATGAGGGTGTTCACCTCAGACACTGGACCTCAGACGCTGGATATGTTGCTGTTTTACATGTGGGTACTTACCTCATGTATACTATGTAATGTTACACAGGTTATTTGTACCTTCCAATCACATGTGCACATGGCTACGGTATTGCTAGTCCTAATGGCGCTAACATGGTGACAATCACGAGCCTCGGACTGGAGCTTCTTTGGAAGAGGGTAGATATCCTCCATTACTCTGCTTGTTATGGGGAGGTCACATGTATTATACATTATGTAGAGGGGCTGCCGGGAGAGAGCACATGTAATAGTGCGGCCTCCATCTGTGATACTGTACGAGTCTATTATTATCTCATTATTATTATCTCATCCAGTTCTCCGTAATCATGGTGTCCTACACTTTATGGCTTTATCGATTGACCATGATAGGTGCAGGTCCCCCACATTCTATGTGGTCCAGCATTGACCTGTACAGAGTTAATTGGGGGGCTGGTTATGGGGAGTTTTTGGTGCTCTAAAGGTAACCTCCATATCGCTACCTTTTGCTATATGTTCACCACATGCCGCATTTAGATGCTTGTTGTATTTGTGCATTTGTACGTGGCTTTGTCTAACTGATTTTTGTAGTTATTGGCGCAATGTTGTATGTTGTGCGTAGATATAGATATATAGATGTATATGGCCTTTAGTTGTGTCTTATGTATTGGGGAGTGCCCATGTATACTTCTGCACACTCATATATAATGTATGTTACATGAGTGGTGGATAGTGCGATATTGTGGGGATAACATGCCGCCTCAGCCTATAATGAGGAAGAAATGGTGTAATATTATACTAGTTATACCCACAAAATAGCGGGGGAATTAGCCAGACACATGGTCAGGGGCCATTGGGGTTGCAGCCGCACATATTTCTGCAGATAAACGGACCGTATGGATATAGCCAGGTCCTTTGTGCATTTTATATAGTGTCTTACCTGTCCCCACTATATTGTATACGAGAATTGTAGTTATTACCACATGCAGATAACAGGTAAATAATGGATATGACTATAGCCTGCATTGCTGTGCTTGTATATATAACAGAAGGGCGTTGTCTGTCTGTATTCAGACCAGCAGGCTCATTGTATAGCATTTATATCTACACTGTATTTACAACGTGCGCTGTAGCGCTGTACATCATAGGCAAGGATTTAGGTAGTCGTCTCCTGTAAGGCCCTCTGGTCTTTTCAAGGGACATATCAAATATTTCTTACAGATAGCAGCGTACTGTGTGATGTTCAAGGAGGGCCGTGCGGGGGCTGGACTGCTGAGTAACGTTGCAGGGTGTTCTTTGCTTTGTTGGGTCCTTTAGGTGCCTGTTACAGGGGCTACTTCCTCTGGGGTTTCTCACGGCTGGAGATGGTATTAGTCCTGTAGGGTGGCAGACTGAAATCTCCCGTTGTAAGTTTTATGGGAGGAGAACCTGGGTCTGCTTAGGTGCAGACTCGGAGCTGGTTTTCCCCCTTTGTTACTGTTACTGAGGCTTATGTCCTTTCTTGTAGGTTCCTTGTTTTTGGTTTTGAGCGAACCCTATTCCTGTTGGGTGGGGGTCGGAGCTCCGAGTAGGAGTACTCGGAGCTCCTAGTGGCGGAAAAGAGAATCGATGTGGATTTTTTCGGAAGTCGAAGTGGTGGTTCGGGAGTCCGGATGAACAAACCACTTCGGCAGCTATGGTTTCCAAAGAAACGAACTGAGATTGCGGTTGATTTTGAGAATATTAAAATAATAATAATTGTGTTTATTAGCAATAAATAGCTGTGACCTTTTCTGCCCAACAGGAAGCCTCGTGTCATCATTTCTTAGTTATGTTTAGTTATAAATGGTTTATGGGGTTAATGTTACGGGTTATGTATCTTTACTAAAGTGCCTTAATGTGGAGTTAAATGGGTAATGTTTACTACCTCCCAGTCTATATGGTACAGGAGGTTCTGTATATGTGTCCTGTATACACCTGGTATTAGTGGGGTCACTGTGTGTAACCCCTTGTATCCTGTATAATATATGGTACAGGGGGTTCTGTATATGTGTCCTGTATACACCTGGTATTAGTGGGGGTCACTGTGTGTAACCCCTTGTATCCTGTATAATATATGGTACAGGAGGTTCTGTATATGTGTCCTGTATACACCTGGTATTAGTGGGGGTCAGTGTGGAAACCTCCTAATCCTGGAGGGAGAATTGTCCATAGTCTCCTGGGATCGGCTCCCGGTTTTCTCAGTAACGTATATACATATTGGGTTTGTCTTTCTTCAGCTTTTCTATTTCTTTCTTCTCCTCCTCAGAGAATCCATTGTCCCTCAGACTAGAAGATAAAACAGATTCCAGTGTTAGTGACTTTGTAGTGTGAGGATTTCGGGGATTGATGGGTGTGAGGAGGGATCTGTACAATCTTGTGTTCTCCAGATCTGGTGACACTGGGGATTATTATACAAGGACCTCCTGAAGGTGACAGGACATTTCTATAGACGCTGAGGTGTGTATGATGTGCGCGTGTGTATACGGTACGTGTATGATGTGGTGTGTGTGCGCGTGCCCGAAGGTGATGTAGTATTCAGAACCATGATCCAGTAGGCCTCTATGTCAAACAGTTTTGATGAAACACTCAATGCAATCAAAACCTCCGTGTCCAAAGTGGAGGATGAAATTATGATTGTTAAAACGAAAAAAGTTTCAAAGAGACACTTTTGATTATTCACAAAACCAAGTTTACGAATGGGGGAGGTCACTCCATCCATGGCTTTATTTCAAAGCAAGGTCATGCGTGACCTACATGAATTACACACGAGGAGGGGTTCCAACAGGGATAAAAATCTATCCAGGGGACAGTCCTGCGCCCTTTCCGAACTTAAAAATCTCACCAACATTACTATCAAAATGTCGGATAAGGCTGGTACAGTGGTACTTATGGATAAAGATGTTTACTGTACTCAAATTCTTGCCATGCTTTCTGATTCCAAGGTGTACCGCGAACTTACCTCTAACCCTACTACAATTTGTAAACATAAAATATTTCAGATCATTGATGAGGGGTGCACTTTGGGTTTGATTACCTCCAAACAGAGAGATTACCTGCAGTTTCACAATCCGGTCATTCCCATTATTCATGGCTTGCCGAAAACCCACAAAGGGATCATCCCACCTCCGATGAGACCCATTATTTCGGGTATGGGTTCGGTTAGCGAAAGATTGTGTGAATGGCTTGATGGTCTTCTTCAGCCTCTTGTGGTCCGAGTCCCCGGCTATTTACAAGATTCATCAGATGTTTTACGCATACTCCACCAATACACCTGGGGATCACAACACACCTGGCTGGGGTGTGATGTTGTTTCATTATATACGTCCATCCCCTACAACATTGCTATGAGAGCACTGGAATTTCACCTCAATACTTACAGTCACTATACACCCGACCTCAAGGAGTTTATTTTGCAGGTCACATTCCATTTTATGTCTCACAACTATTTCATGTTCTCCAGCAAATATTATCTACAGGTGCAGGGTGTACCTATGGGGGCTAAATACTCCCCCTCGTTGGCCAATCTTGTAATGTCATGGTGGGAACTTCAATACATTTATACTGAGGAAAACCCCTTCTTGTCTAGCATTGAGTGGTATGGCAGGTACATCGACGACCTCCTCCTTATTTGGAGGGGCGATGTATCTGCCATGCCCTCATTTGTGGAATATATCAATCATAATGACTGTAATTTACAATTTACACATTACTCTCATGCATCTGAGGTCACGTTTCTTGATCTCCGACTACATGGCACGATTGACAAAACAATAACCACCAATACATACAGGAAACCCACAGCGGGTAATACCATCCTTCATTATACCAGCCAACACCCCAAACATACTCTTAAATCAATTCCAGTAGGTGAGATGATACGTAGCAAAAGAAACTGTAGCTCAGACTCAGATTTTCTGAGGGAGTCTGACATTATTGCCCGAAGACTTACATCTAGAGGTTACCCGGAGTGGACACTCAATAGAGCCATAAACATTGCCCACAAGAAGAACCGCACCGCCTTATTAAATAAAAAGTCTTATCACCCATACAAAGCCAAAACAATGGACACACCGGTTCTCTCATTGCAATTTAGCTCTGAATTTTATAAAATCAAAAACACAATACTTAAGTATCTTCCCATTTTGTATGATGATGATAAACTGGAAAACATACTGAGCGAAGGTTGCAAGGTTGTCTCCAGACAGGGTCTTACCCTCGGTAATATGTTATCCCCCTCCTTGATTAAAGACATTGCAAAACCCAGTCACTGGCTTGATACCATTGGGTTTTTCAGATGTGGTTCAAGACAATGCCGTACATGCACATTTATCACCCCCACCAAATCTTTCAAAAACACAACAAATCAGGTGAAAGGATTTTTAATATTAGACAACATCTCACCTGTAACAGCTTTGGTGTCATCTACATCATCCGCTGTACTTCCTGTAACTTAATGTATGTGGGCTGCACCACTAGAAAATTTTAAATCAGACTGCTTGAGCACATTAATGATGTTACCGGCAATCTGAATAGGAACATCAGCGGAGCGTCAGCTCATTTCCGTGATCTACATAACAGATCAGTTGGCACACTCACTGCTTTCATTATTGAGAAAACCCATGTACCCAAAAGAGGAGGAGATTTGAGGAGATTACTTTTTGACAGAGAGGCCTACTGGATCATGGTTCTGAATACTACATCACCTTCGGGCATGAACACCAGGAATGAACTAATATTACATTATCATTAACATGCTCCAGTGGGCTTTCTCGCCCCTGTCACACTGTTTACACTTTTTCTCCTCTCTCTTTTCCCTCCCTTAATTATTTATACTATTTGGATCTCTGCATATTATCGTTACTCATACAAAAGCTTGTTTATTGTCTTTACAATTACTGCTACGACCTGTTATTCTTCTTGCTCACTTTATTGTTTAACGAGTTTTATCTTGTATTTGTCTTTTAATTTAAGCACCTTCTGACCAGGTTTCTCCACGGCTCCATTCCTCAAGTCAATGTACTTTCATAGCATTCCTTTACTTCACCTGGGACACCAGGCCCTTTTCTGATTTCCTCTCCTGAATTCCTTTGCCTTTCTCTAGCTTGTAATATTGCCCAGAAACGTAATATATCACTCTGCAGCGATCTGGTCCCTGCGCCTCACACCCACAATGACTTTGTATTGTCCATGGGGATATTGACACGCCTAGCCCAGTACTACAGTCAAACCACTCAGCTCCCTCCACATTGACCGTGAACAGTTGTGTGTCCTGAGAACTCATTGGTCTCGGCCTGAGTGATAAATTGATGTCTCTGTACGATTGTTGTTATCCATTGACTAAGGGACGCAGCTAGCGTCTTGAACGCGGATTCTAATGATGTATCTGCCCCGGTTTTAAGATGTTCTAAATAAGCATTCATTTTACTTCCACAACCGTCTGAATGTTGTGTGGGATACAAGGCCGTGCACAAGTCCTTACCACATTTGGCTATGCGCCAGCCCTGTGGAACAATACTCATCCACTAGGCGAATCTTCCAATCATTAAAAATTAAAGGTTTGTCTCATCACGGTACAGTGTTCATCAGAACCTGGGGTGTGATCCATCTGGCCCCGGTGTATTTTCATATCTTCGTGGTTGCGAGGCTGCCGCCGAACCTTCTCTCTTCCTGGGTTAAACGGTGACATCCAAGAGATTTACATTATTTCCTCATTGTGTCTTCCACCAGGGGATTTTTCCTCCCTGGTTAAAGACAGTTGAGAAGGCGACAATTCAGTAATTGGCCCTTTCTTCCCCTCATCTCTTCCACCATGACCCCCATGTTATTCCTAAGGGGGACCCCACACTCTCGTTTTTAGTTTTCTATCATTTATATACTTGAAAAATAATTTGGGATTATTTTTGCTCTCCCTGGCAATATTTCTCTCATTCCTCTATTTTTGCGGCCGTTATCTGCTTTTTTACAGGCTTCATTTCTCTCTATAATCTGTAATGCCTCACATCGCTACCTTCAACGTTTTAGGCACCTTAACCAGCCTTATCTTTCCCTCTCTTATTGCTTTCCTTACAGACTAGTTAGCCACAAAAGGCTTTTCTTGTTCCTATCAATGCTTTTTCCCATATGGGTATGTGTTTCTCACAGGAACTTTTTTTCAATATATGAGAATTATCCCATTTTTTTTTTCTGGGGGGGGGCTTTTGTCTTTGGAACATTATCCATTCTATGCCTTAAGGTCTTCCCTTAGTATGCTTAAATTTGCCCTCCTGAATTTAGGGTTGGTTTGCCCTTCACTAAGTGCTTAGTAAAGCGTAATCCAATCATGGATATTATGATCACTATGTTCCCCCCAGGTTCCCCCCCCCAACCTGTCGTTTTGATAGCCCCTATCAGGTCTGTTTTGTACGGATAAGGTCCCACATGACCCCCCCCCCCCAGCTTGCTTGGCTCCAGGACTAGTTTGCGACAGTAATTGTCTTTTGTTGTTTGACAAGAACCTGCTACCTTTGAGGACCTGCAGGTTTTCTGCCCCCCAGTCCATATCTGGGTATTGAAGTCCCCCATGATAAGTACTGTCAACCATGCTTGAAGCCGCATACCATTTCACTTAATATCGCATTTCCTCTGTTGCCTCCATTATATTTGGAGCCTTATAACAATATTTGGAGCCTTATAACAAATGTCAAAAAAGAAGCTTTTTTTGTCATTTTTCCTGAATAAAGTTTTTTTTTAAAGTAGAAAAACTGAATAACTTTGCCAAAGTAGATTATATATATAATTACACACAGCAACCATTCCACCCACCCTTTCCCAGGTTTCAGATACAGATCCAGAGGGTGCATGTACTTCTGCAGACTGTAAGCTAAAGGCACACGCAAGCGCACATGCAGATATCGGGAGCATGATTTTAGTGAATTGCGGCACAGGGCATTTTGGTCGCACAATTTTCTGTGAACTCCGGGATGAGATAAGTTAAATGTGCCCTAATGTTGCTGGGTCTGTGGAAACTTCCTTACTATCAATATTAAAGATAACCCTAGCACATGATTGGTAGGTGTACGATGGAAATACCGAGCTCACCCTGAGCTGGTGCCGGGAGCTGATTTTTTGTCAGTGTCCTAAACCGCTGTATCGCGGTTTAAAAAACACTTTTTAAACTTTATGCCGACGCTGCTTCGGCGCACCATGTGCACGGCGTCCCAGGCTTTCCTATGTTATGGCCGCGCGCACGGTCGCGCGCTTGGTGCGCCGAAGCAGCTTCGCTATAAATTTTAAAAGGTGGTTTTAACAACCCTTAAGGGACGGAGGGTTTTTTCCGGCTCATTTCTCGCTCTCTCCAACTTCAAAAAAATCCAAACTTTTTCTTTTTTCCGTGTACAGAGCTGTGTGAGAGCTTATTTTTGTGCATACAAAATTTTACTTTCCCTAATGTTATGTATTTTAACATGCCGTGTACTGCGAGCTTAAAAAAAATTCCAAATGTGGAAAATTGAAAACGTTCTTGTGGCTCATTTTTTTTACGACTTTCACTCTTCGTCCAAATAACAACGCCTACTTTTATTCTTTGGTTCGTTGCGCATCGCGGTGATACCCAAATTTATACAGGTTATGTGTTTTTTAATACATTTCAAATTAAACAATGTGTACAAAAGAAACTTTTTTGCATCTTCTGACGCTAATACTTTTTTAATACTTTTGGCTGGCACGGAGTGTGAGTTGTCATTTTTTTGCGAAATGAAGCGCCTGTTTTTCATTGCTACCATTTTGAGGTCTGTGGCGACATTTTGGATAATTTTTTTATTTTATTTTTATGTTTTGTAAAAAGGTGTAAAAGTCGCATTTCGGACATTTGGGCACCATTTCCCGCCTCGGAGGTCACCGCCGCCCCTAACTGTTTTATATTTTGATAGATCGGCATTTTGGGACGCGGCGATACTAATATGTTTGTGATTTTTACTTTTTATTAGGCTTTATATCAGTTTCTAGGGAAAGGGGGTGATTTTGAATTTTTCCTATTTTATTATTTTTTTTATTTTTTTAAACTTTTTTTTTCTTCTCTTTTTTTCACTATCTATTTAGACCATCTCGGGTACATTAACCCTAGATGTCAGATCGCTGCACCATATACTGCAATACTTCTGTCATTGGCAATATATGGCATTTTGCAGCACATTCATTACATGAGCCTGGCTCATTGTAACGAATCTGCAGCTGCCAGTATTCTCGGGTCAACGAAGACCCGGGCTACCATGGTAACCGATCGCCGCCCCTGAGGACGTTCGGGGCGTGGCGATCGTAAAAATATGGCGGCGCCTGCACGCCTGCCGTCCTTTTTAAAATGCCGCGGCCGGGGGGGTTATAGCCGCGAGTCGTTGCAAGCAACCACCGCGGTTATTAGCGGTGGGGGTTTTATGCATTTGCAAAAACCCCACCTTTGTATGAAGAGGCCTCCTCCCAGAGCGTAAGGGTTTAAACAGCGATAACAAGCAGTTTTATAGGACACTAACAAAATAAGCTCCGGCACCAGCGCAGGGTGAGCTCGTATAAGGTTCCATCTTACACATTACCATATCTTGCTAGGTTTCCTTTAAAGGGAAGATTCTCCTGTTAATATAAATTGTGTTTATGAGGTGCCAGGGTCACAAGATATGACGTCTAAAATTGGTTACTGTCATGATGTGTTGCATATGCAGATAGGATGACAATGCCTCTACAAGTCAAAAGTATTCAGGAAGAAATCAACAAGTGGAACACAATTGTGAAGGGAAGGAAACTATGAATATTAAAATAATTCTTATTATATAGTGCACATAGATTAGCCCGCGTGCACAGAAACCCTTTGCAAATCTCAGTCCCTGTCCCCACGGCTACAATCAACCTACCAGTATGTTTTGGAGTGTGGGAGGAAACCCACGCAAACACAGAGAGAACATAAAACATACTTTGTGGATGTTGACCTGGATGGGACATGAAACCAGGTCACCCAGCAGCAGGCAAGGAGTAGTGCTAACCCGAGCCAGCACGTGGTGCAGGCTGTAGTGACTAACCACTGAGCCACCATGCTGTTTAACTTTTTGTAAAAAAATATACTGGAAAAGTGGGGAATGCAAATTAATTGCCCCTTATGGGTGATGTCACACATGGGTGTTTTTTGTTAGTGCGTTTTGTCGACTGTTTTCGAACGCGTTTGGTTTTTACGATCTGAAAACGACTAACTAAAAACGGAACGCTATAAAAACGCCTGTGGTGACGACATCACCTACTTTTAGTGCAGGCGAACTCAACTCCAGAATTTCCAGTCTCGACTGCAATGTCATCCTACATGACCTGATGATGAGAAAATATAATCCTCCTGTGTCTATCAGTTTACTCCGTATATCCCCCTGTGATAGTCTCTAGGGTCGCACTCATGAAGGAACACACCAGGCAGGTCCGTGTACTGTCGTGGAGAAGCTAAAAGACCGGTTTTTTTTTTTTAACCAGAAAAATGTTTATTTGCACTTCTTGAATCAGAGAGAAGAAAAAAAGGAATTAGTCTCACGGGTAATTGGTTCATAAGTCCACCAAGACGGCACCCTGGAGGTTGCTTCCCCTTCCTCTGTAGGGAAGGAAAATTGAGTAGTATTAAAAGGCCCCCCCCAACCTCCCACCAGTGTATACCAAATCACTTACACACGGGATATAGGCTTTCAACTATTTTATTTAGTATGTTTATAGTCACATACGATTACAACTAAGAACGAAAAAAATAACAATGGAGAGAAATAATAGGGCCGTCAATGGTTGGACTTATGGAAAGAATTAACGGTAAGGACTATCCTTTTTGCCATTTCTCCCCCATACGACGGCACCCTGGAGACATACCAAAATTATCCCCAGGTTAGGGAAGGACCAGGCTCTTGGACTTAACGGTCCGAGGCCAGATCTTTTGCCATGGCTATATTCAGTCGTAATGGTTAGCAAAGGGGAATGGAACTCCAAGGTTGCTGCTCTGCAACTTCATCACTGAGGCCCCCTCTCTCCCCCACGATGTGGAGGACTGCTGCGGGTAGAGTGCAGCCCTTACACTTCATAGGAACAGGAACCCCTTTTAAGACCGTATAGCATTCCCGATGATCGTATTTGTGATCCACCAGCAAATAGTTGCTTAGAGGCCTTCTCCCTTATTTTTCTCCTTGCAAATGACCAAAAAGAAGTTTGAGTCCTTTCTCCAGGGTTTGAGACCTCTAAGTATCTAAGGAATGAAACCACTTACATCTAGGAGATGCCAATCTCTCGCTAGCATTCTTAGGCTGACGACCAGAAAGATGGCAATATGATCTCTCACTCCCTGTGAAGTTAGAACACGTTAGAAGGATAATTTCTAGCAAGTCTGAGAATTATTCTATCTCAGAGAGACCGACAAGTAATGCGTTCACAATCGACAAGGCTGGAGTTCCCCTAATCTTATAAACGGATGTGTGCAACTGAAACTGCTGTTTAAGCTTAAAAACGTAAATTATTTGACTCATTGGGTTCAAAGGGGTTGAGGTTACGCATACTAAGACGAAGGAAAGGTCCCACTGAGGGGAATGATTACCTTTACAGTAGGATCTAGCGCATGAAGAATCCTCTTTAACCCACTGTGTTTCCGCACGCGCTGTATCAAAATATGCGCTTAAAGCTGACACCTGGACTTTCCAGGGTACTAGGCCAGTACCTTGTCGAAACCCCTCCTGCGGAAATCAGAACCTGGCAGATATGGGAGAATATGGTTAGGTTGGTCTTTAGACCAGGCACAAGCACAATTTTTTTCCATATCTTAAGAGTGCATAGCATGGGTCACAGGCTTCTCTACTATTCCTCCAAGTCTTTATCCCTTAAGGAGAGTCCTTTTGTGTTCAAGGAAGCCAGCTTTCAGGATCCAGGATATGAGATTCAGAAACCTGGGTGCTTGGTGTGTAGACTGGTCCTGGTCAGGAGGTCTGGAATCTTGGGAAGGATGAAAGGAAGATCTATAGCTAGCTTTTGCCAGCGGGAAACACAGCTTTTCTTTGGCCAAAACGGAACACTAGATATCAGCTTGGCCGGAGGATCCTAACTTCCTGGCAGACCTTTGTGCATAGGAACGGGAGGGAATGCGTAGAGGAGGAGTCTCTGATCCCAAGCTGGGGTCCAGACAAAGGAACCTTCCTTGGGTTTAGGGAATAGAAGTCTCGACTTTTGAATTTGTCCTGGATGCAAAGAGATCGATGGAAGGATTCTCCCCGCTCGAGGACATCTCCCCTGAAGACTGTCGGATTTCGTACTCCATCGTGGTAGAAAGGTGGTTCCTGCTTGAGGAGTCTGCACCCTGTCTCTGCCTCTCAGATGACTGGTAAATTGAAGAGCATTTCCTTCTGCCCAAGAAATATTTTTCTGGGTAGATGGTCGAAGTCTTCTTCAGACTTTGTTCCGCCACTGTCTCTTTGAAATATTCAACCGTAGTTGTATTGTCGGGAGAGATCTTTAGGAGGCTTCCTTTTAGATCCTGTTACGAGTCTTCATCCACGGTTTTTAGGGACGGTTTCAGTCCTCCTTCGTTGTCAGATGCACAATTGAAAATGGGACCAGAGCCCTGAACTGTACTTTCCTTGGAAGAAGAGCTTCCCCAAACCTGAGGTGCGGCATCTGTCTGGATTGGATTAGATGGCCAGAGAACCTCAGTGCACACCTATTTGAAGGTGATTAGATCCTTCCACCAGTTTAAGAGATATTTTTTTACTTGCCTGAAGGAATCTTTCAATCGTAAATTCATGTGATGGTAGTTCGTTTGGCCCATTTTTGACAGGATCCCGGACGGAGAGGGTCTTTATGGTTCTGGCACCAGGCTACAATTGGTGCCAGAGGATGCATGGACCCCAGAATACTATCGCTGCTCGTACTCGAGATGTAATTTTCTCCTTCATGAAGTCCTTGATTTTCAAAAGAGTATCTGTCTACTTTTCCGGTCTCCCCAGTAAGAAATCGTCCAGGTACTGGGACCACTAGGACTTCTTCCGGTACCTCAAGTATTTGACCATTCCACGCCATGACTTTGGTAAAGAACTCAGTGGAGTCTTTTTTCTTCTGGTGGGCGACGGACAACCACCTCCAGTTTCTGCCAGTGTAGACACTTGCTCCCAAGATGAATGTGTCAGATTCCTGAGTGATTGCACTGGGACGGAAAAAACGGATGAGGAGGAGGAGAAGACATAAAATTCTATACTGTAACCATCTTGGATAATGGAAAGTCACACCAACCGTTGGTGTTATGTTTCTTCCCACTGGGGAGAAAGTTCTTCACCTCCCCCCCCCCCCTGCATCATGCCTTTTTCTGGTTTGTTCAGAGAACTGAAACAGGAATGGCTTATTCACTTTCCTCCCCAGAGCTATTCCAGAAGCCTGTCTTTCCAGGAAGATCTCACCTATTCTTGGTTGGTCCTGTTTGCTTCTAAAAGCCACGAAAAAAACTGCGTTTTTGGTGTATGTTTAGGTTAAGGAAAACCTTTTCTTCTTATCCGCACTTTGTAAAATCTCATCTAGACTCAGATCGAACAAGAATTCATCATGAAAGAAGGAAGGCTGCAAAGTTTTGCTTTTAGAACAAAGTACATCTACCCGACCATTGTTTTACAAGCGGCCTTCTGGTGGCATTTGACGAGAGGCCGGCGGCATCTCTTGAGGCAAACGAATAGATTCTGCTGAGGCATCAGTAAAAAGGGCCAGTAGCAGATTGTAAGTAAAGGCAATGAATCTATAATTTCTTCTCCGGGGTGCCTTCCCTGAGATGGTCTTCCCACCCCCAACCAGAATAGAGAGTGCGGGATACTGAGGTTGCAGCAATGTTTGTTTTGATTGTAGTCATAGAAGACTCCAGTTTTTAGTAGACAATCCAATTCCTGTCCATAGCATCTTTAAGTTGCGGGAATCCTCAACGGTAAATCCGGCTTTTTACAACTTTTGGTAATAGGAACAATGGCTACTTTGGTACGTTCTCCCCAATTTGGTCCTCTTCTGGTCAAACAGTAAGCGATTTTTAAAGGCTTTAGGGACATTTAACCGTCTCTCTGGTTCTCTCCACTCGGACTACCATCTCAATTCTAAGTATCCCTTAGGGCCTTTATTAAGAGCTATCCAAACTTCATTGCAAACAAACTTTTGTTCATTAACCACTGAGGTTGTGAAAAAACATCCTGGTCTTCTGACTATCTCGTATGAGCATGAAGGTTTGTTCATCATCCTCTACATATTCAGGACTAATTTGGGGTTTTTTTCAAGGGGGGCCCTTTAGAGGCCTTTATTTCTTCCTCATAAGGGTCTTAACTCATCCAAAATGAGGGTTTCCGCTTTTACACAAACAACAGCTTTTCTTACATGAGGCCTCTAATTTCGGGCATTACACAAGTTGGCAATGCTTAGAAGGAGCCTTTTTAGGCCTATCCTTATCTGGCTCCTTCTCTTTGGGTTGTCTCTGTCTCTTTCTTTTGGGAGATCCTTTCTCCTGTTAACTAGAAGATAGGGAGTGTCTACAATCAGTCAAGACCCCTATAGAGACCCCAAACACTGGCAATAGAGACAGGGAAATATCCCCACACATTCCAAAAAGCGTTTCTCACGGAACCCAGGTTAGGGATCGTGTCTCAGCCACATCCCCATGTTTCCCTCCTCCATGGGACCTCAGCAGAAGTGAAACTCCACATGTGAGCGTCTAAAATACTCTCACCTTCCGGCGTCTGACGTATCAGTGGCACCCGTCTCCCTGCTGCCTACTTTCCTGCGCCGAGGTCTCCCGGCGTCACTTCCGGTCACCGACGTGGGGGCATCTCGGCGGACAGGCGCATCGTGTGCCGCCCGCTGCGGACCCCAGCAGAGCCGTAATGGCCACCGCAACGCCACAAAGGGCACCCGCACGATCTTATAATGCCAGTACTTGATAAGCACTATATTATTTCTCTGCGCTTCTGTTTTCAAGGTCATCTGTTTTTGCTTGCAGAGCTAGCAAACAGCTGTGATTGTTCACGATCGCGTTTCGCACAGGCGGAAAGCGCTTCCTCTATTTCTTGTACTCCATTTCTCCACAGCCGTTGTTCTCTTCAGCCATTTATGCATGTATTGCGTACAAGTAGTAATTTTTTCTTTCATGACTCCCCTTGGCCAGTTTAGATGCAGTATGGCATAAGTATTATGCTGCCTATCCCTCATAACATCATCAGCATGGGCTCACCCTACTCTTCTAATTCTTTTTTTTTTTTTAATCAAAACATTTTTATTGTGTTTTTTTACAATTTTTTTTACTAACATACGTTGCTATGACACAAAAGCCCAAAGTAATCACATCATAACATTCCCCCCCACCCCCACCACTTTACACTGTAAGCAGACGGTTTAAGGCTAGATATTAATTGTCAAAAGGACCGCTCATTCCGAATCTTATAAGTCTTACTAAAGAGTTTAGAGGACCTATATAGAGAAATATCTATTATTATGTGCCTAACAAATCATTTGGTATCGGTACTGTTCTGCAGACTGTCAGAGCTTGTTTGGTATTCCCGCCGTATTCAACCACCTGCCCCATATCCTGTAAATTTCTTAGGACATTTCCTTTTTAGATACCCCTCCCCATTCAGCCTAATTATATGGTTACCTTGTTTATTAATTCTGCACTGTAGTGCCAAAGTTTGAATCCACCGAGCCGCTATGGCTTACGAAGCCACAAAATATAACATTTCCTGTGCATCACTAATCAAGGTAGCTGCTTGCATGGTGTCACTTTTTCGATCAACCCCATAAACAACCTCGGATCCCGTTTCAAGTCCACCGACAATCTTTCGGATTACATGAAAATTTGCTTCAGAATGTCCTCCAACTCCCTACACTCCCCATCCTATGAAGCAGATTAGCATTTGGGAGTTTGAAACATCCTAGGAGAACAGAGTCAGCCCGAATTCCTATTTTATGGAGCAAGCTTGGCGTCTTATACAACACCCATGGCAGACTAATAAATTTTGTGATAATCGTTGGGCCTCTGACGGGACAAATGATGGTATACTCTCCAAACACATCCCATGAGTGTCAGAAATTTCCCCAGATCGCTTCCCTTATCCTTTATATTACGAGGGTGTTCTTTTAAGTATCTTACAATAATCTAGAGTAAATACAGTATATAATTCCCTAGGCGCCCTTCCACACTTGATGCAGATCACGTCAGAGTCTGATCAGGGTGGGCGACAGTTTTTTTGGTCGTGAAACCCGCACATTTTGCATCAGAGTGCAATCAGTTTTCAGAGTCAAAGTTTGTTCAGTGTCTCAGTTTTTCACGAGCGTTTTTGATGCAATTTCAATGCGTTGAACAATGGACTCAGGCTGAGCTCTGTCTTTTCTATGGCAATTGATGCTTGAAAAACGCATCGCACTTTTGCATTAGCATTGGCAAGTGTCTCAGAGTTCAATGGTTTTTGAGCGTCCATTGACTTGTAGGTGCGTTGTTTCACGCTCAGCTGACTTGCAAAAGGGAGCATGGTGCGCGATTTAAACGCGCGTAAATAAAAAAAATTGCAAGTCTGAAAAGCCCATTGGTTACAATGGGTCAGAGTGCAATGCAGTTCTGGCCGCGTCAAATTACGCGTGAAAAACGCAAGTGTGACAGGGGCCTTACTCGGACTACGAGCCCCCTCCTAACTGCTTATTTAGGACCTGATTTGAATTTTGAATCCTTTCTCTTTGATCGTCTTTTCTACGCATGTCTCAGTTGGAAAACTTATAAAATTGGGTATGTGGTAGATGAAAGGATTCTTGGCAGGCTGCTCAAGGATTTTAAAAGTCTCGTCTTCTATTAATTGATGAAGGAACCAAATTCCTTTGCCCTCCCAATGGGGTGAACCCCGGGTAATTCATCTCCAGCTTATTGTTCCACTTTCCCCCTATCTCTACTGCTGCAACTGGTGGTACCCATGCCAGTCATGGTTGAACTAATCTACCGTTTGGTTGGCCCTGCTACTCTTCCTAATTCTTGGCTATCCCTCACTGCCATAATCCCCTCACCTTCGATTGTTAGGTGAAGACGTGCAGCATATCGGGACCCCGGAGAACGCCCCCCCAGACTGCGTCTGGCTGGAATTGGGATGCAAACCCCTCGGTCCTGGGGCCATTGGGATGGGTCTCGCTCGGTCCTGGGGTCCTTGCGCATTTATCCACTTAACTTCACAGCGGTTTCTCCCTGATGAGACTCCCTGCGCGCTGTGGTCCCCACTGCTGGCGTTGGGGGGGCACCATCGTGGCCAAGCCTCTCCCCCTGTTTTTCAGCTGCTTTTGTCGTCTCCCCATAAATTTTGGCTTGGGAACACCCGTCGATACTACTCCAACCCCTCTGCTCCGTGTCAGCCTGTCTGTATCGAATACCCGTCTGCGCACATATATTGCAGGGGCAGGAATCCAGTGTTGGAGCTCGACTACCATGCCGCTTACATCCGCTTGCTGCCTTACCGTCCTTAAGCCGATTCCACACTTAAAAACCCCAAGAGCCGTGTGCAAGAGCGATCATATTGTAATGGAGGAGGATCCGACCCCTCCAAATCTCCCAGACCTCCGCTGTCCCCTCTAAACCCGTCATCTCAAACAAGGAGAAGACTGAGATGCAGCCAAGAGGCCCCTAGATCCCTCTGGATGAACTGCAGAGAATCTACAGCTGAGGATGGGAGAGTCTGCCATAAGACAAATATTAGTCATACACTGCAAAAATCTGCGCTTTATTAGAAAAGTGGCAGAAAGAGCCATTTTCTCCACAAGCCGCCTGGGAGACACCAACATGTGGAAGAAGTGCTTCTGATCAGATGAAACCAAAATCAAACATAGGGCCAAGTTGACAAGTGTTCTATGAAGCTTCCATACACATCCTATAGCATATAAAATGTGGATTCTCCTGTTTGAATAGGAAAGGCGTTGTAAGGATCAGGGTAGTGGCGCCCACTGGACCACCGCGATGATGACGCAAGCCTCACCTGGGAAGGCGGAGTCTAAGTGGCAACCGCTTTTCACCAGGCCCTCGCTTAAGGCTGGTTGGACTTGCTGCGGCGGGATACCACAACAAGTTGCTCCAAAGGCCCGTGGCTTTGCTTTGTCAGTGGTGGGAGGTACAGTATCTTAAGGCTGCAGTGGAGTCCCAATAGCACAGGCCTGGAAGGTCAGAAAAGGTGGTATAGGATCGGAGTCAGGAACAAGGCATAAGGTCAGGGCTGGCAGCAAAGTGAGTGAAGTCAGGAAATACTATAAACGCCCTGGAAACAGGATACAAGCTTTTCACAAGGCACAAGGCACAAAGATCCGACAGGAAACACAGGAAGGGCGAGGAAATTTTAACAGCGAAGGTGGCTAGCCAGGGCCAATCACCTTGGGCTGGCCCTTTAAATCTTAGAGAACTGGCGCATGTCCTTAGGCAGGGACGCGTGCACCGGAGCGCAGAGACTCGGCGCTGGAGCCGGAAATTGTAGTTAGCCCTTGCAGCCGACCCGACGGGGGCACCGGGAAGCAAAGGGTGCGCCTATGACCCAGAACATGGGTCAGGGCTAACTTCCAACATTAAGCCCAAATTCCTTTCAGTCACTAGAGGCAAAATCCAACAGACGACACTAGACCTCCCAGAGCCTGTGCCCCGGCAGTAATAGAGAGCTAGAGGAGGAATCAGTGAGATACAGTCTGAAGCTTAAAAAAAATTCACCGCCGTGAAAAGCCCTGGATCTGATGTGTACATCCTCACATTTTTATAACACATTTTAGGGGAATCTCTGACCCCTTTCTTGACCAAGGTGCTAAGCGACAAATCACCAGGAAGTTTTCCAGTGTTCAATTTTTCCGGCCGACATTAGGCCACTGAGGAGTCGTCAACCTCAGCTGGAAAGGCTTCTCCGTATCAGGCCGTGTGGAACTTGGGTCTGGGGCAAAGGCGACTTCATTCTAAAGAAGGCTTCTTCAGCCGCCAGGGCCAAGCTGGGATTGGCGTTCTTCTTAGTCAGTGCCACAAGGGTAGAACAAGAGAGGAGTGTCGGAATAAACTGCCATTTAAGTTGCAAAGCACCCCAGGATCTCTTGTAGTGCACGCATCCTACTGGGCGAGGCCATTGAAGAACCGTCAGACCCCTTAACATTATCCACTCTGTAGACCCCTGTCAGAGATCATCTAGCCAAGAAGGAAGACTCTTCTGGTGGACTGGCACTTTTCCAATCCAATTTTGTCGAATGTGATTGGCTCTTAAACGACTAGGACTTGCCTAATGGGACAGTGGACTCAGGTCCATAGAAAACGTCAGGATATCAACGGATAGACCACGACACAGGTATATAGGCAAGTCTCTCTCGGAAAATGCCATTGACGATCTCCTGAAAACAGCTTGTGTGCAGAGTCAAATGGCATGACCAGGTACTCATGGCCCATCACGATATTGAAGGCATCCTTTTCCATTCATCCCTTTTGGCGTATCCGGATAGCTGTGAACCGGGTTTTTCTGTCCGAGTAGAGGAGTAGTCAATGTCCAGGGCCTTCCTGGGAGGAGGCTGATGATGAAGCCACCTTTGAACTTATGCCGACACGTTGGTTACGGAACGGTCCTATGTTCAAGGAGCACATGAAAAAGTGAAAGAAGAATAAAGCCCACTGCACAACATGGGGTTCCCCATCATACTTGGATGGCATGGAAGAGTTCAGCCTAGGTTCAGTGGAAGGTAGGCCAACCGTAGTAGCTGAGGAGCCACAGGAACTTGTCTCTGGCTGCTGATACCATCATTGCACAACATGTTGACCTTACGGGCAACCTCCTTGAACTTTGGACAGATGGTGTTAAGCCAATAACAGGTAGTCTTACTATCAGGCACGCAGGGGTAGTGGACCCACTGACCACCACGGATGTTTACGTTAAGCCGACACCTTGGACCAGAGTCTAAGTGGTAACCCCGGTTTTCACTAGAGCCTCCGCTGCAAAGCAGTTTCTGGTGGGGCCAAGGCGAGTACGAGATGTTCACCATAGAATCGAAACAAAACTTTCTTCAAAGGCACAAACATCCGGTGGGGTGTGCAGGAAAATCTGGGCTATAACGGATTCTGGGAAAGGCAGCATGGTGCACAGCCCTTTAAACCTTCAGGCTCCGCGCAACGTGCAACTAGGCACAGAGAACGTGCACGAATGACCACGGAGCCGGAAAATGATGGGGACGGGTAAGTAAGAACTGTGGCCAGCGCTGAAGCTGGAGACTGGTCAACGGGTGAGCCCGCAACACCCTGCACGAGGGTCGCGGAGCATTCGGACAGTCTTTTTCGCAATGTGATTGGATTTTCTTCTAACCAACAACTATTTTACCTTTGTTAATACTTTTTTTTTCTCCAATGAAACTGGCTACATTGAGCTAGCCGAAACGTAGCTTTGTATCCACATTGAATCCCCTTTTGTTTCTCGCTGTGCTGCCTACCTGTTCTATGCTTGCTTATCATGGTCTAGAAATGATCAATTATATATATAATCCTTTACTTATTCCTTTAATGTTGTTTTGTATTTAGCTAGCCATACCCGGCAAACTGTTTCCTCCCCCACTGATGTTACGTAATCTACGACTCGATTGCCGTCCTCCTTTCCCGCTGAAAACCTCAATATTATGAGTTTTGTACCTACTATGATTAAAGAGTACCGTCCAAAAACGTTAAAACTTTTAATATGTTGTAGGGCAGGTAATTTCAACCCTTTTTGCATTGGATTAGTTATTCCAATCTTGCTCCTTCCCTCTTGTATTCCTGCAAGCCACCCCCCCCCCCCCTCTCTCCTGCTCACAGAGCTGATTCTCCTCACATCTCAGTGCCCAGCCTCATTCATGTGCTGCCAGGAACACTACCTAATGTATAACAAAAACACCTAAACTCTCACTCAGGCTTTCCTTACACTTGTATATAAACAAATAATCCACACAGACACAAGAGCAGAGCGATCACAATCCCCCACACCTTACACCTACAGCGGAAAATGCGGAGAGACTCTCCTTGTCTTCCAACAATCACACTGTCCCCTTATGTGCTGTGCTGGAGTTTTACATAGGTAGGTACAAAGATAGCTAAATAGAGACGGATACACATTATCACTAGATATGAGCTGTTAATGGTATAGATAGCTAGTTAGTTAAAAGGTATAAAAGTCTAACTAGCTACTTTAGTTGGATAAGATAGTAGATAGATAGATATAAAAGCTCTGGTGCATTGGTCAGCATGCTTGTAATGAGGTGACATGAGGGAGGCCTCTATCTTGCTGTTTGTAGTTTTTTTTGAGAGCTGGAAAAAACCTCCTGTTTGCTATGGGCCAAAAAAGGTACTAAATGAGGACCGAGGGGCAAAATACTTTGAGGAATAATTCCCATGGACATGTTTTTTAGGTTTTTTTTTTGCTCAGAATTACGGTTACACTTTAAGAACTCTCTGGAAGTTCAAAACGCGTCGATTATCCTTCCATCATGTATCTTTTTTTTAAAAAAAAAATTTAAATGATTGTAAAATCATTTGAGGTTTTACTACACCTTTATTTTCCATGTTCTGCGTGCTGGATTTACCTTCTTCTTCCTGCATTGTCTGCATTTCCGGCTCATCTTATCCCAGCACCAGCACTAATAATGGTACAAGGGCAAGCGACGCTGAAATTTTTCCTTTGTTATCCGATTATAATCCTTGGTCCAATTCAGCAAAAATTTTGAACCAATTGTCACAGGACAAAAAATTTTATGGACTACAATTATGAAGTATGCATTCGACTTGCTACAATATTCAACTTAAAACAAACCTATGGAACCTATCTTATACGTAACCCGGGGACCTGGCTGTATGTTGGGATGATCCGTTTGTCTTTCGCTTCTTTCATGACACACTGCCTGTGCTTTGCCCAATATTCGGTGTATTGTACTTTGTTAAGCTGTTGCCGATATTCTTATATCAATTTAACATTTTATGTTTTTAATGTCTTGATTTGTAAAAATTGCTTGGCATATACACTTCTTACGGACATCTCACAGGTTTTATGCTTCCTGCTCCGGTGATTCCTGGTCACAAACTTGTCCTATCACTTCTGTGTTACTTTTGGTTGTAGAGTCTTTATATTTATGTTATTATGGTCCATATTAAATCACACAGTGCGGTCGGGGGTTGTGGGGAGGTTATGTGGGCTTCCTGTATTAACCGATCCGAGATAAGAGAAGGAGCAAGGCCGGGGCTCGTCATTCCACAGCTCAGTGTCTCCCTCCATCCTGGAATATTGATGTGACCTCCTGGGGGGCGCTATAGTCAGCTCCTAATAATGAGATAATTCTGTATTTCCTATCCCTCCCTTTCATATTATGGCAAGGGTTATTATCGGATTTCCTGGACTAGTTCCTATATACATTGTATATCTATAGATTAATAAGGGAGATCTTCCGGAAATACAGAACAGGAGCCTGAATACAAGTGTCTATTACACAAGACTTCATATATCTTATACTTACTTAATCCCTCTCAACCTGCAGAGACCGGACAGAGCTTCCAGCAGGACACTGAGGTCATGAACAGGCATGCGGTTACCAGACAAGGACAAGTATCTCCTGTCCGGATTATTCCTCAGTCACAGAAGCCAAACGGGACGCAGTACGTGTCCTGGGGAGAACATTATTATCCAACCTGTAAGATAATAGGAGATTGAGGAGAGGTGTCGCAGTACTGTATCACACAGATAGGATTAATACACGCCAGGGCAGTCAGTATCACCCAGGAGAGGATTAGAACACAGCTCTGCAGTCATATCACACAGATAGGGTTAGTACACAGCTCAGCAGAACAGTATCACACAGGAGAGCATTAGATCCACAGCTCAGCAGTATCACCTCACACTGATCATATTAGATACCAGCTAAGCCTGTGACGTATACACACATGGGTTTGGATACTGCTGCTGAATCTATGTTATGGTATCATCTTTATTTATATGGCGCCATCAAATTCCGTAGCTTTACGAATCACAGGGACATATACAAATATAATATTCAATGCGGATGACAACAGTCCTACGGAACAAATAAGAGTGAGCTTACAGTCTATAAGGATGAGGGGGGGACACAAGAGCTTACGTCTATAAGGATGGGGGGTTACACAAGAGCTTACAGACTATGAGGATGAGGGTGACACAATAGGTTGTAGAATGGTCCAGCGATTCTTTTTAAAGACAATAGACCACTTTTTTTTCGCACTATAAGGCCGTCAAAACATCCTTTGATTTTCTCAGAAATCAAAGGTGGCGCCTTATCGTTCATTGAGCCTTAATATGAACCTACTACATGACAACAGCTGCCTGAACCTGTGCACAGGTCTGCCACCTGCCTGGTCATTCATCCTTAACTCGGTGCGGCTTATACATAAACCTATGACCTTTCGCAGGCATTTATTAATGGTGCGCCTTATAATTCGGTGCGCCTGAGTAGTCTGTAAAATACGGTACAGTAATTTATAAATAAAATTCTGCTGCTTGACCCAGCCATCATCCGCCATCTTATTTACCGTCCAAGGTGAAGTGGCCACAGGAAAGCCTGGAGCTCGTATTATATCTGCGGTTTTAACCAGAGACAGACAGGCAGACTAGGATAGATTCGTAAGGGAGATGTGACGTTACAATGCAGTTAGTGGCGTAGATAGAGCTGTCCCCACGATGTGGGTTTTAGAACCGTTTGAAACTTTGGAGTTGGTATTGTTCCTGAGATCCGGGAAGGGTCATTCCAGAGATTGGTGCAGCTCCGGAGAAGTCCTGGAGACGTGGCATGAGAGGTTCGAATTAAGTGTAGAGATTCATCTACTCTATCACTGGCGAATCGAGAGCACGGGAAGGGCGATGACTGAGATGTTGAGAGGAGAGATAGGGAGATGCAGCATTATTCAGAGCTTTTGTGGCGGAGGGTTATTTATTTTGAAAGTGAAACGAAAGGAAACGGGCAGCCAGTGCAGTGATTGGCACAAACTGGATGCATCCTGTAGCCAGGGCGTCGCTAGGCGAAAAGATCGCTGGGCTCTGCCCGGATCATCGGCACTCTTGTCCACGGTCCGGGTCCTCACCCCCCTCTCTCACTTCTATCGGGTCCCTTCCGGGCACAGATAGAGGCGAGCGCTGCAGTGAAGAATGGAGCTATACGCTCCGTCTTCCCTACACCAGCATGGAGACACGGTGACGTCATTAAACCCTCGTCTCCTCTTCTACCAGCTGACTAAAGCGGCTGGGAGCCGGAACGCGGTGTATGACGTCACCGCGACTCATTCCCACACAGCGAGAAGAGGAAGAGCAAGAAGATACAGGTGAGCATGAAGTTGTTTTTTTTTTTTAATTCCAGTGTAGGATTTGGCTAGGGGGTGCCAATTTGCTGGGGGGACAGGGGCTGGGGGCATTAAATAAACCGGGTCTAATTTCATTGAATGTATGGTACAATTAATTTCATTTATGTGGGTGTATGGACCATTTCTTTCTCAAGGTGGGGTATATTAATTATGTGGGGGATCTTTACCATTGTCAGGGGGAATCCATTACTGGGGGAGCTAACTGGAAAAATTAATTTCTTGTGGGGGGTGAGATTGTTGGGATATCAATAGCTGTGGGGGGGCCACAATTGCTTAAGTGGGCTGGTTGGGGAAAATTCATTGCTGGGGTGGCATCCTGCCTTGGAGGCTGCAGGAATATTATTTTGTGAGGCAGGGGGGCTGTGGATGACATCCCTGCTTGGAGGTAATGGTAACATAACTTTCTGGTGGGTTTGTGGGACACTCATTTGCGGAGTGGGGGTGGGGGCGTTCACTTGCTGAGAAATCTATGGGCACTCCATTGCTTTCTGGGGGGGGGGCTGAAACAACAATCAAATGCTGAGAGGGCTGATGAGGTCATCTATTGCAGAGGGGATGGGGGGACATCTGTTCCTCAGGTGTGGGGTGGGAATATTAATTTCTGGGGGTCGGGGGGCTAGATATGAATACATTGATGGGGAGCTACTGGGAAACATTCATTTCTGGGGGATTTAGGGGAGACATCAATTGCTCGGAGGGGGGAAACGTCAATTGCTGGGTGTCCTATGGGCACATCATTGCCTGGGTGGGGACAAACCCATTTCTGAGGGCTGGGGTGTATTCATTGTTGGGGTTTTGGGCATATACCTTTTGAAAGGGTCCATTAATTGTGGGGGGGCGTTGGGGACAACCAATTACTGGTTTGATGGGATGGCATCAATAAGTTGAAGGGTCAGAGGGAACTATTGTTGTGGGGGCCTGCAGAGAATCTGAATTTCTTTGGGGATTGTTTAATTGCCCATTATATATAACTTAATTACTACATAGGAGGGTTTTTGGGGACATCCCTTATTGGTGAGACTTATTATATGTGGGAGAATTATTCAGTGGGTGGGGGCATTATTTAGTGTGGGGGATTTTTCGGCGGCTGCTCCGAATTAGATAATTAGAAGGGTTCACTTGGTAGGGGCTTATCAAGGTGAGAGGTATTAAGGGCATTATTACATTTAGCCAATGTATTGTGGAGGGTCAGTTATTGTGGGGGGCACAATGGGGACAATGTAGGGGTAGCAGAATGATAACTGTGTTAGGGGACCAGATATAGTACAATCAGAATGCCTGTGTGGTAAACTTTACAGTGAGGAGATTGGTGATGCCCTGGGCAATGGAGGAATATAGAGACAACTTACAGTCCGAGGACACAGCACTCGGCAGGCATGATGGAATGGTTTTGGCGAAACCATTTGAGGTGTCATGTACAAAAATGGTCACCCTGTCAATTAATACAAATGCATTGGGGCCCATGCCCCAGATCTTTTGGCCCATCCTAGCAACGCCTCTGCGTGTATGCGTTTGGTCTGCAAGACGAATCTGGCTGCTAACAATTAAGATGATGTCGGGGAGGAGAGTTTGGAGAGTGGAAGCTGATTAATCGGGAGTTCCAGGATTTCGTCTCAGAGTGCTAGCGCAACAATTAGCATTCAATTCAATCCCAAGACAGCGGCCTGCTGCCTCGGTGCTACAGTGATCCCACAGATCGAGATGGAAGAGGTCAAGGGTTAGGTAAGGTGAAAAACAAGAGTCAGTCTTAGAAAGATTAAGTTTCCAGAAGTGAGAGGACATGATGCGGGAGACAGTAGATGAGACAGTCCAGTGTTTTGGGCCAGGGTGATGTTATGGTGCAGAAGTGTCATCTGGGGTCATTGCATAGAGGGAGAAAAAGGACCTAGGATGAGCCCTGAGGACCCAACCTGAGAGGAAGATGAGAAGAGAAAGATCAAAAGGAGACTCTGGTGGTTTTTCTTCTATCTCTTCTGACCCGCGCACTTTCAGAGTGCAGGTCCTCCAGGCCAATGCTCGAAGAGCCCCTGAAGGAGGAGCTGGTGGTCCACAGTAGTCGAACGCTGCCGAATATCCATAACAAGGATAAGGAAGGAGTTAGTCACCTTTGGATTTTGCACGTGATAGGAGATCATTGAGACTTTAGAAAGAGCAAGTTTCAGTGGGATACATAGACCAGAACCAGATGTAGGGGGTCACGGAGGGAGTTTAGCTAAGAGAGAGGGGCGGGTTATAGAGAGAGAGGCGGGAGGGCGGGTTTATAGGATAGAGGGGAGGGCTGGTTATAGAGAGAGAGAGAGGGCGGGTTATAGAGAGAGAAGAGGGCGGGTTATAGAGAATGAGAGAAGGGCGGGTTATAAGAGAGAGAGGGCGTGTTAAGAGAGAGAGAGGGCGGCGGGTTATAGAGAGAGAGGGCGGCGGAGGGTTATAGAGAGAGAGGGCGGCGGAGGGTTATAGAGAGAGGCGGGTTATAGAGAGAGAGGGCGGCGGAGGGTTATAGAGAGAGAGGGCGGGTTTAGGAGAGAGGGGCGTGTTATAGAGTAGAGAGGGCGGGTTATAGATAAGAGAGGGCGGGTTATAGAGAGAGGGGGCGGGTTTATAGAGAGAGAGAGGGCGGTTATAGATAGAGATGGCAGTTATAGATAGAGAGGGCGGTTGATAGAGAGATGGCGGGTTATAAAGAGATATAGGGCGGTTTAGGAAGAGAGAAGGGCCGGTTTATAGAGAGAGAGGGCGGGTTCTAGAGGAGAGGGCGGGTAATATAGAGAGAGGGCTGGTTATAAGAGATGACCGGGCCCTTTTCCAGGATTTGGAGATAAGGAAGGTTAGAGAATGGTCCGTAGTTAGCAACACTGGATGCGTCCCGGGAAGGTTTCTTTAGTAAAGGGGTAACAACAGCTTGAAAAGAGAGTGGAGGGTATCGACACCATAAGAGAGAGAGACTGTAAGAGATGTGAGGGATGTGGTAACTTATGCAGGTATTGGGCGAGCAGAAGGAAGGAGCTCCCGGGACACTTCTTCCTCTGTTGACTGGCTCAAAGGACGAGAGTGAACAAGGTAAGGTATGGAGGGAAGGGAAGGGGATTGGAGGGTATTGGCATTGAGCATTTTTACATTGCGAATACAATCAATTTTATCATTAAAGTATGCGCCAAATATGTCAGCCCCAGGTCAGTGACAGGTGGCTGCACCCTTCGGTGTTAGTAAGGAGTGAGCGTATCGTTATTTAATGATTTCTGTTTTGTTAAAACTGTGTATCTAATTCCTAATCCTGCTGTGTCAACATTCCACTGAGTTTTTGTATCTAATCTATCCTGTGGTGATACTGTCTGCTGAGTCTGTTGTATCTAATCTTATCCTGTGGATACCTGTCCTGCTGACTGGGTTGTATCTATCCTATCCTGTGTGAAACTGTCGCTGAGCTTTGTAAATCTAATCCTATCCTGTGTGATACTGTCTGCTGAGCTGTGTATCTATCCTAATCCTGTTGTGATACTGTCTGCTGAGGCTGTGTTATAATCCTATCCTGTATGCATACTGTCTGCTGAGCTGTGTATCTGATCCTATCCTGTGTGATACATTCACTGAGCTGTTGTATTATCCTCTCCTGTGTGATACTGTCTGCTGAGGCTGTGTACAATCCTATCCTGTTGATACAGTCTGCTGAGGCTGTGGTATCTAAAATCCTCTCCTGTGTGATACTGACTGCTGAGCTGTGTATCTAATCCTCGGGGGGGGTCCTGAGTGATACTGATTGCTGAGCTGTGTATCTAATCCTTCCTGTGTGATACTGTCTGCTGAGATGTTATCTAATCCTATCCTGTGTTGATACTGCTGCTAAACGTGTATCTAATCCTCTCCTGTGTGAATACTGATTCTGAGCTTGTAATCTAACCCATTCCTGTGTGATCTGTCTGCTGAGCGTGTATCTAATCCTATCCTGTAATGATACTGACCTCTGAGCTGTATCTACTCCTATCCTGTTATACTGCTGAGCTGTGTATCTAATCCTAATCCTGTATGATACTGACTGCTGAGCTGTGTATCTATCCTATCCTGTATGATACTGCTGCTAAGCTGTGGTATCTAATCCTCTCCTGTTGTGATCTGACTGCTGAGGCTGTGTATCTCATCCTCTCCCTGTTTGTGCTACTGTCTGCTGAGCTGTGTATCTATCCTCTCCTGTGTGATACTGACTGCTAGCCTGTGTATCCTATCCTCTCCTGTGTGATACTGATTTCTGAGGCTGTGTATCTAATCCTCTCCTGTGTGATATGTCTGCTGAGTCTGTGTATCTAATCCTATCCTGTGTGTATACGTCTGCTGAGCTGTGTTATCTAATCCTCTCCTGTGTGATACTGCTGAGGCTGTGTATCTAATCCTCTTCCTGTGGTGATACTGCTGACTGTGTATCTAATCCTCTTCTGTGTGAGTACTGCTGGCGGTGTAAATCTAATCCTCTTCTGTGTGATACTGCTGGGTCGGTGTATCTAATCCTCTTCTGTGTGATTACTGCTGGGCGTGTATCTAATCCTCTTCTGTGTGATACTGCTGGGTCGGTGTATCTAACACTCTCCTGTGTGATACTGCTGGTCGTGTATCTAATCCTCCTCCTGTTGATAACTGCTGATCTTGTATCTAACCCTCTCCTGTTGATACTGCTGAGCGGTGTATCTAACACTCTCCTGTGTGATACTGCTGAGGCTGTGTATCTAATCTCTCCTGTGTTTAACTGCTGAGCTGTGTATCTTAAAATCCTCTCCTGTGTGATACGGTGTACATGACAATGTAAGATCACACTGGGGACCCTTTTATCTCCTATGCCAGGGTCTTTCGTTTATGCTTTTCCCTTCTTATCTGTTATTTGTAGATATTTTTGTGATTATTTTAAGTCTCTTGGATAATGAAAAAGTGAGAAAAATCTTCCCGGAAATGTTTTATGTCCCAGCGGCTGATTTCTACTAGAGTGCCCCCGGGTCTAATGGTGCCTCTTCCTTACATGTCATGTGTATCGGTATGTACCTGGACCACCTACCTTCCTACTCAGGGCCAGTAACTGATTGGGGCCCCTAACTGGGAGATCTGGGCCCCCCCCCTGCTGCTTGTATATTTATGGCATTAATGGTCCTATAATTATCACAAAGTGCTGTCAGGGGTTGTATCTCCGGGCGCCCCCTAGAGGTGATGGGGAATAACTCTGCACCTTCCTGTCCTTAAGACTTTGGGGTGCTGATATGATTGTGGGTGCAGGGTGTCCCCGGCCTCCTCCATCCCATCATGTGCGGTCCTGTAATTATACCGGATCACAGAGATAAGAGACAGGAAATTTCTGGACTTAGTTCCTATATACTTGTATATCTATAAGATTATTAGGGAGATCTTCGAAATACAGACACAGGAGATACAAATTGTCTATTACCCAGAGATCTTCATTATTCTTATACTTACTATAATCCCCTCCACCTGCATAGACCGACAAGCTTCCAGCAGGACCTGAGGTCAGACCGCCAGGAGGTACCAGACAGGACAGTCTCTTCATGGTCCGGATTTATTCTTTATTACCGAAGCCAAGGGACGCAGGAAACGTGTCCGGGAGATTATTATAAACGCAAACTGTAAGAATAAGATGAATTGAGGGACTATCCGCAGACTGTATCACACAGGATAGGATTAGATACAATACACAGCTCAGATTATCAGACGGATAGGATTAGATACTCAGCTCATCAGTATCACCTCAGGATAGGCTTAGATACGCAGCCTCAGCAGTATCAACTCAGTAGAGGATTAGATACCAGTTCACAGTATCACACAGGATAGGATTAGATACACAGCTCAGGCGTCACACAGGAAGGATTAGATACACAGCTCAGCATCAGTATCACACAGGAGAGGATTAGATACACAGCTCACCAGCAGTATCAACCAGCTATGATTATATACCAGCTCAGCAGACTATCACACAGGGTAGGTTAGATACACAGCTTCAGCAGACAGTATCCACAGGGTAGGATTAGATACACAGAGCTCAGCAGACGTATCAACAGGATAGGATTAGATACGCAGCTCAGCAGTATCACACAGGGGAGGATTATATACACAGCTCGCAGTCAGTATCAACAGGACGAAAAGGGGGAAAAAAAGATTAGATACACAGCTCAGCAGTATCACAACAGTATAGGATTAGTAAAAATACGCAGCTCAGCAGTAATCACACAGGAGAGGATTAGATACACAGCTCAGCAGTATCACACAGGATATGATTATATACACAGCTCAGCAGTCGGTATCACACATGATAGGATTAGATACACAGCTCAGCCTCATATCACCCAGGAGAGTATTAGATCACAGCCTCAGCAGTACACACAGGATAGGAATTAGAACACAGCTCACATTATCACACAGGATAGGATTAGATACAACACAGCTCATCAGACTGTATCACCAGGGTAGATTAGATACACAGCTCAGCAGACTGATCACAGCAGGGTAGGATAGATACACATCTCAGCAGACTGTTCACACAGGGTAGGATTAGATACACGCTCAGGGCAGACAGTATCAACCAGAGAGATAGAATCACAGCTCAGCAGTATCACACAGAATAGGATTAGATACCAGCTCAGCAGTAGCACACAGGAGAGGATAATACCAGCTCAGCATAAATAAACAGGAGAGGAAATTAGATACACGCTCATGCAGACGTAATCACACAGGATAGGATTAGATACACCTCAGCTTATCACACCGAGAGGATTAGATACACAGCCAGCAGTGGTCAGAGAAAACGGTAAGAGAATTAGATAAGCAAAGAAACAAAAAAAAAACAGCTCAGCAACGTAATCCACACATGATAGGATTAGATTACACAGCCTCAGCAGTATCATCACCCGGATAGGATTTAGATACACAGCTCAGTAGTATCACATAGGATAGGATTGATCCACGCTCAGCAAAGTATCAACACCTAGCATAACAGCAAACAAAAAATAAGTCTTCACACATGGATAGCCTTAGAGATGGGCGAATCGCTTATACAAATTAGAATTTGATATGAATTTCACAAAAATTTGATTCGTCACAAAGCCGAAGTTTACGTTGATTCGCGGGAACAAAGTTTTTTTTTTTTTTTCTTTCTTTTTCAGCTATATGTGCGCCGAGCACAACGTATTACATGGGCAGAGAACTCTGGAAGGCGAACGGAATACCCCCGATGACACATCTGCAACGCTGGAGCCCAATCAGCGACCCCGGCAGCTTATGTGTGTCACACACAATGGCTCACGCCATAAAACTGTTGGCCATTTGCAATCCTACATTTTCCAAACGGATGAGCCGGTCTGTAGGCGTGCAGCTGCTGCTACGCTACTGTGCAGTAGCGATGCCTGCTCCAATCCCTGGATGTTTCTTTAAAACCCCTTCCCGACTGCAATATTGGCAGCAAGGCTTCCGGTAACACCGCGATCGGTGCTATCCGATCGCGGGTGCTTCACCGCGATCGCCTCCGGCAATCCTGCCGGAGGCTTCAAAAGATGGCGCACGCCTGGGCGCCGCATCTTGGCGCGATCTCCCGCCTCCCCGATGACGTCACGGGGGCGTGATCCGTTGCCCATTACAGCATCTGGGCCTCACGACGGGCCGAAGTTTTTTTTGTTTGTTTTGATTCTGTCTCAGTTTTAGAACCTATTCATTACAATGTGCTATCATCACAATTGTAATGATGAGGAGTAAAATCCCCATATCCTGCCATATGCAGTATGGCATTATATGGTAGGATCGCTCACGACAACCTAGGGTTAAGTACCCCTAGGGAGTCTGAAAAATAAGTAAAGTGAAAGTAAAAAAAAGTTTCAAAAAAAAAATTATATTCACAAAACCTAAAATTCAACTCACCCCCCTTTCCCTAGAACTGCTGATATTAATTTATAAACAGTAAATCATAAACACATCAGTATTAGGATATGTGTCCTGTATACACCTGGTATTAGTGGGGGTCACTGTGTGTAACCCCTTGTATCCTGTATAATATATGGTACAGGAGGTTCTGTATATGTGTCCTGTATACACCTGGTATTAGTGGGGTCACTGTGTGTAACCCCTTGTATCCTGTATAATATATGATACAGGGGGTTCTGTATATGTGTCCTGTATACACCTGGTATTAGTGGGGGTCACTGTGTGTAACCCCTTGTATCCTGTATAATATATGATACAGGGGGATACACTGCACCTCTACACTACTATTTTATTGTAGAGACAGTGTAAACTGTCGAGCAAGCTTTGCGCATGCTCAGACAGTTTACAGATCAGACCCGGAAGGGGTCTGGTGCCATGGAGAAGAGACCGGGCAGTCAGGGGCACATGCAGTCATCGGAGTGCACACCAGAAGTGGATCGGTCCCGGTAAGCGGCAAGGGGGATTCCGCATCCACAGCGCAAACACCCTTACAAGCGCGGTCATTGTTGACCGCGGCGTGTAAGGGTGTTCGGTTAACCCCCTGCTGGATCGGAGCGGCCTCCCGAAGTCGCGGGTGTTGGTGTTTATCAGCGCAGGCTGTCAGCTGTTACAGACAGCTGACAGCCGCTGATTCTGTACCGGCTCCGTTAGTGAGCCTGGGCACCAGAAGCACAGGACGTTATAAACGTCCCCGTGCCCGCTAAGCATTAGCCCCGGGGCGTACGATAACGTCCTGGTGCGACTAGGGGTTAACATAAAAAGTCTTATCACCATACAAAGCCAAAACATGGCCACACACGGTTCTCTCATTGCAATTTAGCTTGAATTTTATCAAAATCAAAAACACAATACTTAAGTATCTTCCCATTTTGGATGATGATGATAAAGACTGGAAAACATATGAAGCCCGAAGGTTGCAAGGTTGTCTCCAGACAGGGTCTTATCCTCGGTAATATGTTATCCCCTCCTTGATTAAAGACTTGCAAAACCCAGTCACTGGCTGATACCATTGGGGTTTTCAGATGTGGTTCAAGACATGCGTACATGCACATTATCACCCCCACCAAATCTTTCAAAAAACAACAAATCAGGTGAAAGGATTTTAATATTAGACAACACTCACCTGTAACAGCTTTGGTGTCCATCTACATCATCCGCTGTACTTTCCTGATTAACTTAATGTTGTGGGTGCCACCACTAGAAAATTTTAAATCAACTGCTTGAGCAATTAATGATGTTACCCCGGCAATCTGAATAGGACATCACGTAGACGTCAGATCAGCCTTTCCGTGATCACATAACAGCATCATTGGCCACTCACTGCTTTTATTGAGAAAACCCATGTACCCAAAAGAGGATGGAGATTTGAGGGATGATACTTTTTGACAGAGTGCAGAGGCCTACTGGATCATGGTTCTGAATACTACATCACCTTCGGGCATGAACACCAGGAATGAACTAATATTACATTATCATTAACATGCTCCAGTGGGCTTTCTCGCCCCTGTCACATTGTTACACTTTTTCTCCCTCTCTCTTTCCCTCCCTTAATTATTTATACTATTTGGATCTCTGCATATTATCGTTACTCATACAAAAGCATTGTTATTGTCTTTACAATTACTGCTACTGAACCCGTTATTCTTCTTGCTCACTTTATTGTTTAACGAGTTTTATCTTGTATTTTGTCTTTTAAATTTAAGCCTTCTGACCAGGTTTCTCACGGGCTCCTTCTCAAGTCAATGTTACTTTCATGCATTCACTTTACTTACCTGGACACACTGTTCGGGTTGCTCTCATGCATTCATTGATTGTCTCTAGCTTGAATATTGCCCTAGAAACGTAATGATCACCTGACAAGGTTGGCCTCGCCTCACACCCACATGACTTTGTTGCCATGGGGATAGTGACGCTGCCCAGACTCAGTCAAACCACTCACCCCTCCCATTGACCGGAACAGGTTGTGTCCTTGAGAACCATTGGTCTCGGCTGATATAAATTGATGTCTCTGTATATTGTTTGTTATCCATGACTAAGGACGCAGCTAGCGTCTGAAACGCGTTGGATTCTATGATGTATCTGCCCGGTTTTAAGATGTTCTAAATAAAGCATTCATTTTACTTCCACACCGTCTGAATGTTGTTGGATCAGAGCCGGTGCAACAAGTCCTTACCACATTTGCTATGCGCCAGTCCTGTGGAACATAACCAGTCCACAGGGAATCTTCCAATATTAAAAATAAAGGTTTGTCTATCACGGTACATAGTTCATGCAGAACCTGGGGGTGTATTCCATCTGGCCCCGGTGATTTATCTATCTTAGTGGTTGCGAGGCGGCGCCGTACCTCTTCAATGTGCCATTAATAATGACCCTCTGTTTTCTATCACTAAGCCAATTACTTACCCAAACACACAGATTTTCCCCTAATCCCAGCAGTCTCATTTTATATACCAACCTTTTATGCGGCACGGTGTCAAATGCCTTTGAAAAGTCCAGATTTACAACATCCACAGCATCACCCAGATCCAGTCTGGAACTTACCTCCTCATAGAAACTAATCAGATTAGTCTGACAGGACTGATCTCTCATAAACCCATGCTGATGCTGGGTTATAAGGTTATGCATAGTGAGACAAAACAGGATAGCATCTCCAACAAACCCCTCAAATATTTCCCCCAACACAGAAGGTAGACTCACAGGTCTGTAGTTTCCAGGATCACTTTTTGAGCCTTTTTTTGTATATTGGTACCACATTTGCTATGCACCCGTCCTGTGGAACATAACCAGTCCTCAGTGAATCTTCAAATATTAAAAATAACGGTCTATCACGGTACATAGTTCATGTAGAAGCCGGGGGTGTATGCCATCTGGCCCCGGTGATTTATCTATCTTAGTGGTTGCGAGGCGGCGCCGTACCTTTTCTTGGGTTAAACTGTTGACATTACAAAGAGAATTTGCATTATTCCTCATTGTGTCTTCCACCAGGGGATTTTCCTGGGTAAAGACAGTCAAGAAGGCGACATTCAGTAAATTGTCCCTTTCCTCATCTCCTTCCACCATGACACCCATGTTATTCCTAAGAGACCCACACTCTCCGTTTTTAGTTTCTTATCATTTATATACTTGAAAAATAATTTGGGATTATTTTTGCTCTCCCTGGCAATATTTCCCTTTATATGCTTTTTATAGGATTTATTTTTCTCTCTATAATCCCGTAATGCCTCAAATGCCTTCACGTTTTAGCATCTTAAACGCCTTATCTTTCTCGCTTATTGCTTTCCTTACAAAACTAGTTAGCCACATTGGCTTTTTCTTGTTCCTCTTATGCTTTTTCCCATATGGTATGTATTTCTCACAGGACTTTTTTTCGAATATATGAGAAAAAGTCCCATTTTTGAGTTGACCAAATCTTAAACATGTGCTTAGTCTGTGCATGTTTACTTGATGTTACACCTCTATCTGTTCCTTGAGAGCTTTCGGGCTACCGTCAGCTTTCAATGCTGTCTGATACCCCTGACTGGAATAAACGAGGCTGCTATGTTTTCAATAAATACCTTATCTTCATGTTGCTGAAGTTAGGGACTCGCCACATAGCCTGCCATATTCAGAATCTAGAACTACTCCACCATAATTAGTATATTACCACAAAAAAACGGAGTTACAACGTTCTTATAAAATCAATACATATAAACCTTTATTTTAAATACAAGACAACACAGAATTGTATTATCATAACTTGATAAAATAATGTAATTAGTGTTTTTTATATACAGAAAAATCCAACACGAAAGGTCCGATGAGACAAGAAACCATATGACTGCATAACAGGGTATATTGCTCAATTCTATAAATCACACATCAATATTAAGTAACAGACAAGTGTCCTGGCGCGCGCGTGTGTGTGTTTGCACATGGTACACGTATGGCGCGCGCGTGTGTGTGTGTGTGTTTGCATATGGTACATGTTTGGTGTGTGAATGTGCCCCATTATATATCAAAACAACCAAAGCAAAATAGGGAATTCATTAATTAACTCAAAATAAACATTATTTGAAATTTTTTTTAAAAAGTACTATAAATTGCAAAACAAAGCCTTTTTTCTACTTTTAACCCCAAATAAAAAAGAAATGTCCCGAAATGCCCGGTCACTAGAGAATTTTAAGGCCGTGTCACTAAAGGGTTAATTACATATTTTATTCTCTATAAACTTAGCCAATAATAGACTTCAAATGTCAAAAAAGAAGCTTTTTTTTTTTTGTCATTTATCCTGAATAAAGTTTATTTTTAAAGTAGAAAAACTGAATAAACTTTTGCCAAAGTATGATTATATATATAATATACACACAGCACCATTCCACCCCCCCTTTCCCAGGTTCAGATACAGATTCAGAGGGTGCATGTACTTCTGCAGACTGTAAGCTAAGGCACACGCAAGCGACACATGCAGGATATCGGGAGCATGATCTTAGTGAATTGCGGCACAGGGCATTATTGTCGCACAATTCTGTGAACTCCGGGATGAGATAAGTAAATGTGCCCTAATGTTGCTGGGTCTGTGAAACTTCCTTATATCATATTAAAGGAAACCTAGCACATGATATGGTAGGTGTAAGATGGAAATACCGAGCTCACCCTGAGCTGGTGCTGGAGCTTATTTTTGTTAGTGTCCTAAACTGCTGTATCGCGGTTTAAAACACTTTTTAAACTTTATAGCCGAAGCTGCTTTGGCGCACGGCTCCCCGGCATTTCCTATGTAGGTGCGCGCACACGGTCGCAATCTCTTGGTTCGCCTAAGCCATGCTTGCTCTATAAATTTTAAAAGGGGTTTTAACAAGCCCCTTAAGGACGGAGGGTTTTTTCGGCTCATTTCTCGCTCTCCAACTTCAAAAATCCATAACTTTTTCATTTTTTTCCGTGTCAGGAGGTAAAGTCCGGTGAGAGCTTAGTTTTTGTGCATAACAAATTTTACTTTCCCGTATGTTATTTATTTTTAACATGCCGTGTACTGCGAAGCTGAAAAAAATTCCAAATGTGGAAAATTTGAAAACGTTCTTGTGGGCTCAGTTTTTACGACTTTCACTCTTCGCTCCAAATAACACCCTACTTTATTTCTTTGGTTTCGTGCGATCGCGGTGATACCCAATTTATACAGTTTGTTATGTGTTTTTAATACATTTCAAAAATTAACGAATGTGTACAAAAAGAAACTTTTTTGCCATCTTCTGACGCTAATACTTTTATAATACTTTGGCGCACGAGATGTGTGAGTGTCATTTTTTTGCGACATTGAAGCATGTTTTCAGTGCCTAACCACTTTTGAGGTCTGTGCGACATTTTGATAATTTTTTATTTTATTTTTTATGTTTTGTAAAAAGGTGTAAAAGTCGCATTTCGGACATTTGGGCACCATTTCCCGCCTCGGAGGTCACCGCCGCCCCTAACTGTTTTTATATTTTGATAGATCGGGCATTTTGGGACGCGGCGATACCTAATATGTTTGTGATTTTTACTTTTTATTATGCTTTATATCAGTTCTAGGGAAAGGGGGGTGATTTGAATTTTTAATATTTTATTAATTTTTTTTATTTTTTAAACTTTTTTTTTTCTCTTTTTTTTCACTATCTTTTAGACCATCTAGGGTACATTAACCCTAGATGGTCAGATCGCTGCTACCATATACTGCAATACTTCTGTATTGCAATATATGGCATTTTTGCAGCACATTCATTACAATGAGCCACTGGCTCATTGTAACGAATCTGCAGCTGCCAGATAGTCTCGGGTCAAACGAAGACCCGAGGCTACCATGGTAACCGATCGCCGCCCCCTGATGACGTTCGGGGGCGTGGCGATCGAAAAAAAGATGGCGGCGCCTGCACGCCGCCGTCTTTTAAATGCCGCCGGCCGGGGGGGTTAATAGCCGCGATCGGTGCAAGCACCGACCGCGGTTATTAGCGGTGGGGGTTTTATGCATTTTGCAAAAACCCCCACCTTTGTATGAAGAGGACTCAGCCCAGAGCGTTAAGGGGTTAAACCGCGATACAGCAGTTTAGGACACTAACAAAAATAAGCTCCGGCACCAGCTCAGGGTGAGCTCGGTATTTCCATCTTACACCTACCATATCATGTGCTAGGTTTCCTTTAAAGGGAAGATTCTCCTGTTTAATATAAATTGTGTTTCTAGGTGCCAGGGTTCACGAGATATAGACGTCTAAAATTGGTTACTGTCATGATGTGGTGCATATGCAGATAGGATGTACAATGCCTTGCGAAAGTATTCAGTGAAGAATCAACAAGTGGGACACAATTGTGAAGTGGAAGGAAATATTGAATATTAAAAATAATTCTTTATTTATATAGTGCACATAGATTATGCAGCGCTGCACAGAACTTGTCACATCAGTCCCTGTCCCCATGCGGCTAATCAACCTACCAGTATGTTTTGGAGTGTGGGAGGAAACCCACGCAAACACAGAGAGAACATACAAACTCTTTGTGGATGTTGACCTGGATGGGACATGAACCCAGGTCCCCAGCGCTGCAAGGCAGTAGTGCTAACCACTGAGCCACCGTGGTGCAAGGCTGTAGTGCTAACCACTGAGCCACCATGCTGTTAAACTTTTGTAAAAAAATATACTGAAAAGTGGGGAATGCAAAATTATTTGGCCCCTTTAGGGTGATGTCACACATGGAGTTTTTAGTGCGTTTTTGTCCGAGTTTTCGAACGCGTTTGGTTTTTACGATCTGAAAACGACTAACTAAAAACGGCCTAAAAACGCCATGTGTGACGACATCACCCTTACTTTTAGTGCAGCTAACTCACTCCAGAAGTTCAGTCTCTGAACCAAATGTCATCCTACATGACTGATGATGAGAAATATAATCCTCCTGTGTCTAATCATGTCTCCGTATAAATCCCCCTGTGATAGTCCTAGGGTTCTGCATCATGAAGGAACACACCAGGCAGGTCCGTGTTACTGTCGTGGAGAAGCTTAAAGCCGGGTTTTTCTTTTTTTAACCAGAAAATGTTTATTTGCACTTTGAATCAGAGAGCAAGAAAAAAAGGAATTAGTCCTCACCGGTAATTCGGTTTCCATAAGTCCACCAAGACGGCCCCCTGGAGGTTGCTTCCCCTTCCTCTGTAGGGACAGGAAATTGAGAGTATTAAAAGGCCCTCCCCCAACCTCCCACCAGTGTATACCAAATCACTACACCGGTATAGGCTTCAACTCAATTTTATTTAGTATGTTATAGTCACATACAGCATTTACAAGAAGAAACCAACAAAAATAACAAGGGAGAGAAATAATAGGGCCGTCATGGTGGACTTATGGAAACCGAATTACCGGTAAGGACTAATTCCTTTTTTCCATTTCGTCCCCCATGACGGCACCCTGGAGACATACCAAATTATCCCCAGTTAGGGAGGGACCACGGCTTGTAGGACTTTACGGCCGAAGGCCAGATCTTTTGCCATGGCTATATTCAGTCGGTAATGGTTAGCAAAGGTGGAATTTGAACTCCAAGTGGCTGCTCTGCAAATTTCATCAATGGAGGCTCCCCCTCTCTCCGCCCACGATGTGGAGACTGCTCGGGTAGAGTGAGCCCTTAACTTCATAGGAACAGGAACACCTTTTAAGACCGTAGCATTCCCTGATCGTATTTGTGATCCACCAGCCAATAGTTGACTTAGAGGCCTTTCTTCCCTTATTTTTTCCTGCAAATTGAACAAAAAGGTTTGAGTCCTTTCTCCAGGGATTTGAGACCTCTAAGTATCTAAGTACTGAACGCCTTACATCTAGGAGATGCCACTTCTCCTCCTTAGCATTCTTAGGCTGACGACAGAAAGATGGCAATATGATCTCCTGACTCCTGTGAAAGTTAGAAACAACTTTAGGAAGGAAATTTCTATCAAGTCTGAGAGTAATTCTATCCTCAGAGACCGACAAGTAAGGTTCACAAATCGACAAGGCCTGGAGTTCCCCTATCCTTCTAGCGGATGTGATGGCAACTAGAAATGCTGTCTGATGATGAGAAATATAATCCTCCTGTGTCTAATCATGTCTCCGTATAAATCCCCCTGTGATAGTCCTAGGGTTCTGCATCATGAAGGAACACACCAGGCAGGTCCGTGTTACTGTCGTGGAGAAGCTTAAAGCCGGATTTTTCTTTTTTTAACCAGAAAATGTTTATTTGCACTTTGAATCATAGAGCAAGAAAAAAGGAATTAGTCCTCACCGGTAATTCGGTTTCCATAAGTCCACCAAGACGGCCCCCTGGAGGTTGCTTCCCCATCCTCTGTAGGGACAGGAAATTGAGAGTATTAAAAGGCCCTCCCCCAACCTCCCACCAGTGTATACCAAATCACTACACCGGTATAGGCTTCAACTCAATTTTATTTAGTATGTTATAGTCACATACAGCATTTACAAGAAGAAACCAACAAAAATAACAATGGAGGGAAATAATAGGGCCGTCATGGTGGACTTATGGAAACCGAATTACCGGTAAGGACTAATTCCTTTTTTCCATTTCGCCCCCCATGACGGCACCCTGGAGACATACCAAATTATCCCCAGTTAGGGAGGGACCACGGCTTGTAGGACTTTACGGCCGAAGGCCAGATCTTTTGCCATGGCTATATTCAGTCGGTAATGGTTAACAAAGGTGGAATTTGAACTCCAAGTGGCTGCTCTGCAAATTTCATCAATGGAGGCTCCCCCTCTCTCCGCCCACGATGTGGAGACTGCTCGGGTAGAGTGAGCCCTTAACTTCATAGGAACAGGAACACCTTTTAAGACCGTAGCATTTCCTGATCGTATTTGTGATCCACCGGCCAATAGTTGACTTAGAGGCCTTTCTTCCCTTATTTTTTCCTGCAAATTGAACAAAAAGGTTTGAGTCCTTTCTCCAGGGATTTGAGACCTCTAAGTATCTAAGTACTGAACGCCTTACATCTAGGAGATGCCACTTCTCCTCCGTAGCATTCTTAGGCTGACGACAGAAAGATGGCAATATGATCTCCTGACTCCTGTGAAAGTTAGAAACAACTTTAGGAAGGAAATTTCTATCAAGTCTGAGAGTAATTCTATCCTCAGAGACCGACAAGTAAGGTTCACAAATCGACAAGGCCTGGAGTTCCCCTATCCTTCTAGCGGATGTGATGGCAACTAGAAATGCTGTTTTAAGCTTTAAAAAACGTAAATTATTTGACTCATTGGGTTCAAAGGGGTCTGAGGTTAACGCATCTAAGACCAAGGAAAGGTCCCACTGAGGGGAAGATTCCTTTACAGTAGGTCTTAAGCGGGTACAGGCCTGAAAGAATCTCTTTACCCACCTGTGTTCCACAAGCGCTGTATCAAAATATGCGCTTAAAGCTGACACCTGGACTTTCAGGGTACTAGGCCAGGGTACCTTGTCGAAACCCTCCTGCCGGAAATCAAGAAACTGGCAGATATTGGGAGAATATTGGTTAGGTTGGTCTTTAGACCAGGCACAACATTTTTTCCATATCTTAAGATAGATAGCATGGGTCACAGGCTTCCTACTATTCCTCAAAGTCTTTATTACCTTGAAGGAGAGTCCTTTTGTGTTCAGGAAGGCGCTTTCAGGATCCAGGCTGATAGATTCAGAAACCCTGGGTTCTGGTGTAAGAGGTCTGGAATCTTGGGAAGGATGAAAGGAAGGTCTAGAGCTAGCTTTTGCAGAAGCGGAAACCAGCTTTTCTTTGGCCAAAACGGAACTACTAGAATCAGCTTGGCCGGACTGGATACTAACTTCTGGAGAACTCTGTTGATCAGAGGAACTGGAGGGAATGCGTAGAGGAGGTCCTGATCCCAAGGCTGGAACTTCCTTTGGGTTTAGGGAATAGAATTTCTCGACTTTTGAATTTGTCCTGGATGCAAAGAGATCGATGGAAGGATTTCCCCATCTGAGGACAATCTCCCGGAAGACTTCGGATTTCAGACTCCATTCGTGAGTAAGAATAGGTGTCCTGCTGAGGTAGTCTGCTACCTCGTTCTCTGAGCCTCTCAGATGGACTGCTTAAATTGAAAGAGCATTCTCTTCTGCCCAAGAAAATATTTTCTGGGAGATGGTCTGAAGTTTCTTCGACCTTGTTCCGCCCTGTCTCTTGAAATATGCAACCGTAGTTGTATTGTCGGAGAAGATCTTTAGGTGCTTCCCTTTTAGATCCTCGGTACAGGCTTCCAGGGTTTTTAGGACGGCTTTCAGCTCCCTTTCGTTTCAGGATGCACAATTGAATGGGACCAGAGACCCTGAACGTACTTCCTTGGAAGAAGAGCTCCCCAACCTGAGGTGCTGGCATCTGTCTGGACCTGGATTATTGGCCAGAGAACTCAGTTCACACCTCTTTGAAGGTGATCGAGATCCTTCCACCAGTTTAAGGATTTTTTTTACTGCTGAAGGAATCTTCAATCGTAAATTCAGGTGATGGTAGTCTTTGTCCCTTTTTGACAGGATCCAGGACTGGAGAGGTCTTGTATGGTTCTGGCACCAGGCTACACATTGGATGCAGGAGGTCATGGACCCCAGAAGACTCATCGCTGCTCGTATCGAGATGTATTTTCTCTTCTGGAAGTCCTTGATTTTCAGAAGTAATCTGTCTACTTTCTCCGAGTCTCCCACAAGTAAGAAATCGTCCAGGTATGGGACCACTAGGACTTCTTCGGTCCTCAAGTATTTGACCACTTCCGCCATGACTTTGGTAAAGACTCAGGGAGCTTTTTTCTTCTGGGGGGACTGGACAAACCACCTCCAGTTTCTGCAGGGTAGACACTTGCTCCCAAAGATGATGTGTCAGACTTCCTGAGGATTGCCTGGACGGAAAAAACCGATGAGGAGGAGAAGACATAAATTCTATACGGTAACCATCTTGGATAATGGAAGTCACCAACCTGTTGTTTGTTATGTTCTTCCACTGGGGGAGAAAGTTCTTCAACCTTCCCCCCCACCCCCTTGGCATCATTGCTTCTTTTCTGGTTTGTTCGAGGAACTGAACAGGAATGGCTTATTCTTTCCTCCCCTGGAGCTATTCCAGAAGCCCTGTCTCCAGGAAGATCTCCCCTTATTCTTTGGTTGGTCCTTGTTTGCTCTAAAGCCACGAAAAAAAACTGCTTTTTTGGTGTAGGTTTAGGTTCAGGAAAACCTTTCTTCTTATCTGCAGCTTTGTCAAGAATCTCATCTAGCTCAGATCCGAACAAGAATTCACCTGAAAAAGGAAGGCTGCAAAGTTTTGCTTTAGAACAAATGTCCCCCGACCATTGTTTTAGCCAGAGGGCCCTTCTGGTGGCATTTGAGAGGGCGGCATCTCTTGAGGCAAAGCGAATAGATTCTGCTGAGGCATCAGCTAAAAAGGCAGTAGCAGATTTAAGTAAAGGCAATGAATCTAGAATTTCTGCTCCAGGGGTGCCTTCCCTGAGATGGTCTTCCAAACCCCCTAACCAGAATAGGAGAGTGCGGGATACTGAGGTTGCAGCAATGTTTGTTTTGATTGTAGTCATAGAAGACTCCCAAAGTTTTTTAAGTAGACAATCCAATTTCCTGTCCATAGCATCTTTAAGTTGCGTGGAATCCTCAAACGGTAAATCCGTCTTTTTTACAACTTTGGTAATAGGAATGTCTACTTTGGGTACGTTCTCCCACAATTTGGTCTCTTCTGGGTCAAACAGTAAGCGATTTTTAAAGTCTTTAGGGACATTTAACCGTCTCTCTGGTTCTCTCCACTCGACTACCATCCTCAATTCTAAGGTATCCCTTAGGGCCTTTATTAAGCTATCCAAATCTTCATTGGCAAACAAAAATTTTGGGTCATTAACCACCTGAGGTTGTGAAAAAACATCCTGGTCTTCTGACTATCTCGTATGAGCATGAAGGTTGTTCATCATCCTCTACATATTCAGGACTAATTTGGGGTTTTTTCAAGGGGGGCCCTTTAGAGGCCTTAATTTCTTCCCTCATAATGGTCCTTAACTCATCCAAAAATGAGGGTTTCTCTTTACACAGGCTTTTCTTACATGAGGCATCTAATTTCGCATTACAAATTTGGCAATGCTTAGAAGGAGCCTTTTTAGGCCTATCCTTATCTGGCTCCTTCTCTTTGGGTTTGTCTCTTTCTCTTTCTTTTGGGAGATCTTTCTCCTGGAGGGAGTGCAGATCAGTAACGACCCCTATAAGAGACCCCAAACAATGGCAATAGACAGGGAAATAATCCCCACACATTCCAAAAAGCGTTTACTCACGGAACCCGGGGTTAGGGATCGTGTCTCAGCCACATCTGCCATGTTGTCCAGCTCCATGGAGACCTCAGCAGAAGTGAAACTACACTGTGAGCGTCTAAAATACTCACCTTCCGGCGTCTGACGTCATCAGTGGCAGCCCGTCTCCCTGGCTGCCCTACTTCCTGCGCCGAGGTCTCCGCGGCGTCACTTCCGGTCACCGGAAGTGGGGCATCGCGCGGACAGGCGCATCGTGTGCCGGCCGCTGCGGACCCCAGCAGGAGCCGTATGGCCACCGGCACGCCACAAAGGGCAGCCCAGCACGATCTTTATAATGCAGTAACTTGATAAGCACTAATATTATTTCTGCGCAGTCTGTTTTCAAGGTCATCTGTTTTTGCTTGCAGAGCTAGCACAGCTTGTGATTGTTCACGTATCGCGTTTCGCACGGGCGGAAGCGCTTCCTCTATTTCTTGTACTCCATTCTCCACAGCCGTTGTTCTCTCAGCCATTTTATGCATGTCATTGCGTACAAGTAGTATTTTTTCTTTCAGACTACCCACTTGGCCAGTTAGATGCAGTAGTGCATAAGTATTATGCTGCATAGCCCTCATAACATCAGTCAGCATGGGCTCAACCTACTCTTCTAATTCTTTTTTTTTTTATCAAAACATTTTTATTGTGGTTTTTTACAATTTTTTTTATAACATACAGTCTATGACACAAAAGACCAAAGTAATACAACATCATAACATTCCCCCCCACCCCCACCCCTTTACACTGTAGCAGACGGTTTAAGGCTAGATTTATAATTGTACCAAAGGACCGCTCATCCGGATCTTATAAGTCTTACTAAAGAGTGTAGAGGACCTAGATAGAGAAATATCTATTTATTATGTGCCTAACAACATCATTTGGTATCGAGTACTGTTCTGCAGATCTGTCAGAGCTTTGTTTGGTAGTCCCGCCGTATTCAACCACCTGCCCCATATCCTGTCAAATTTCTTAGGACATTTCCTTTTTAGATACACTCCCCATTCCAGCCTAATTATATGGTTGACCTTGTTTATGAATTCCTGCACTGTAGGTGCCAAAGTTTGAATCCACCGAGCCGCTATGGCCTTACGAGCCAAATATAACATTTTCTGTGCACATAACAAGGTAGCTGCTTGCATGGTGTCACTTTCGATCAGACCCAATAAACAAGCCCTCGGATCCGGTTCTAAGTCCACCGACAATACTTTCCGGATTAAATGAAGAATTTGCTTCCAGAATTCCTCCAGCTCCCTACACTCCCACATCATATGAAGCAGATTAGCATTTGGAGTTGAACATCTAGGAGAACAAGAGTCAGACCGAATTCCTATTTTATGGAGCAAGCTTGGCGTCTTATACACCCTATGCAGAATATAAATTTGTGATAATCTTTGGGCCTCTGACGGAGACAATGATGGTATACTCTCCAAAACTACATCCCATTGAGTGTCAGAAATTTCCCCCAGATCTGCTTCCCATTTATCCTTTATATTAAGAGGGTGTTCTTTTAAGTATTCTTACAATAATCTAGAGTAAATACAGGATATAATTCCCTAAGGCCCCTTCCACACTTGCATTGCAGATCACGTCAGAGTCTGATCAGGGTGCGATCAGTTTTTGGTCAGTGAAAAACGCACATTTTGCATCAGAATGCAATCAGTTTTCAGTCAAAGTTTGTTCAGTGTCTCAGTTTTTCACGCGCGTTTTTGATGCAATTTCAATGCGTTGAACAATGGACTCAGGACTGAGCTCTGTCTTTTCTATGGCAATTGATGCGTGAAAAACGCATCGCACTTGCATTGCACTTGCAAGTGTCTCAGAGTGCAATGCGTTTTTGATGCGTCTCCATTGACTTGTATGGTGCGTTTTTCACGCGCGTGACTTGCAAAAGTAGAGCATGTCGAGATTTAAACGCGCGTTAAAAAAAAATTGCAAGTCTGAAAAGACCCATTGGTTACAATGGGTCAGAGTGCAATGCAAGTTCTGCGCGTCAAAAGTACGCGTGAAAAACGCAAGTGTGAAAGGGGCCTTACTCGGGCCCCCTCCTACTGCTTATTTTAGGACACTGATTTGAAGTTTGAATCCTTTCATCTTTGATCGTCTTTTCATACGCATGTCTCAGTTGGAGAAACTTATAAAATTGTGTATGTGGTAGATGAAAGGATTCTTGCAGCTGCTCAAAGGATTTAAAAGTCTCGTCTTCTATTAATTGATGAAGGAACCAAATCCCTTTGCCCTCCCAATGGGGTGAACCCCGGGTATCTCAATCCGCTTATTGTTCCCACTTTCCCTATCTCTACTGCTGCAACTGGTGGTACCATGCCAGTCATGGTTGATACTAATCTACCGTTTGGCCCTGCTACTCTTCTAATTCTTGGCTATCTCCCTGCCATATCCTCCTCACCTTCAGATTGTAGGTGACAGTGCAGCATATCGGGACCCCGGAGAACGCCCCCCAGACTGCGCTGGCTGGAATTGGGATGCACCCCTCGGTCCTGGGGCCAATTGGGATGTCTCGCTCGGTCCTGGGGCCTTGCGCATGTATCCACTTACTTCACAGCGGTGTCTCCCTGATGAGACTCCTGCGCGCGTGGTCCCCACTGCTGGCGGGCACCATCGTGGCCAAGCCTCTCCCCCTGTTTCATGGCTGCTTTTTGTCGCTTCAGCCCCATAATTTTGGCTTGGGGAACACCCGTCGATACTCCAAACCCCTCTGCTCCGTGTCAGCCCTGTCTTGTATCGAACCCGGCGGCCGCACTATATATTGCAGGAATCCAGTGGTGGAGCTCGACTAACACACGGCCGCTTACATCCGCTGCTAGCCTATACCTCCTTAAAGCCGGATTCCACAAACTTAAAAACATCCCAAGGAGCCGTGTGCAAGCGATCATATTGTAATGGAAGGAGGATCCGACCCTCCAAATCTACCAAGACCCGGCTGTCCCTCTATACCCTCATCTCAAACAAGGAGAAGACTGAGATGCAGCCAAGAGGCCCATGATCCCTCTGGATGAACTGCAGAGATCTACAGCTGAGATAGGAGAGTCTGCCCATAAGACAAATATTAGTCATACACTGCACAAATCTGCGCTTTATAGAAGAGTGGCAAGAAGAAGCCATTTCTCCACAAGCCGCCTGGGAGACACCAAACATGTGGAAGAAGGTGCTTCTGGTCAGATGAAACCAAAATCAAACATATTGGCCACAGTGACAAGTGGTTCTATGAAGCTTCCATACACAATCCTTATAGCATATAAAATGTGGATTCTCCTGTTTGATATGAAAGGCGTTGTAAGGATCAGGGGTAGTGCGCCCACTGGACCACCGCGGATGATGACGCAAGCCATCACCTGGGAGCGGAGTCTAAGTGGCAACCGCTTTTCACCAGAGCCCGCCGCTAAGCTGGTTGGACTTGCTGCGGCGGGATACCAACAAGTCGCTCCAAAGGCGTGGCTTTGCTTGCAGTGGTGGCGAGGTACAGTATCGTAAGGCTGAGGTGGAGTCATGCACAGGCTGGAGGTCAGGAAAAGGTGGTAGAGGATCGGAGTCAGGAACAAGGCAGAAGGTCAGGGCTGGCAGCAAAGGAGCGAAGTCAGGAAATCACTATAAACGCCCTGGGAAACAGGAGACAAGCTTTCACAAAGGCACAAGGCACAAAGATCCGACAGGAGACACAGGAAGAGGCAGGAAATTTAACAGCGAAGGTGGCTAGCCAGGGCCAATCACCGGTGGGCTGGCCCTTTAAATCTTAGAGAACTGGCGCATGCCTTAGGACACAGGGACGCGTGCACCGGAGCGCAGAGACCGGCGCTGGAGCAAGGAAAGGTAAGTGAGCCTGCAGCCGAGCCCCGGGGGCACAGGGAAGCACAAGGGTGCGCCTATGACCCAGAACATGGGTCAGGGGCTAATTTGCCAACATGAGCCCAAATTCCTTTTCAGCACTAGAGGCAAAATACACAGACGACACTAGACTCCCAGAGCTGTGCCCGGCAGTAATAGAGAGCCTAGAGGAGGAAATCGGTGAGACACAAGTCTCGGAAGCTATAAAAAAAAATTTCACAGCCGGTAAAAGCCCTGGATCTGATGGGTACATCCTCGCATTTTATAACACATTTAGGGAATCTCTGACCCCTTTCTTGACCAAGGTGTAGAGCGACAATATCACCAGGGATAGTGTTCCAGTGTCAATTTCTCCAGGCCGACATTAGGCCACTGAGGAGGCGTCAACCTCCAGCTGGAAAGGCTTCTCCGTATCAGGCCGTGTGGGAACTGGGTCCGGGGCAAAGGCTGACTTTAGTCTAAAGAAAGCTTCTTCAGCCGCCAGGGGCCAGAGTCTGGGATTGGCGTTCTTCTTAGTCAGTGCCACAAGGGGAGAAACAAGAGAGTATGTGGGTGGTGTTTTCATATGGTAAAGTATGGCGTGTGTTTTTCATATGGTACTAGTATGGCGTGTGTTTGCATATGGTACACGTATGGCGGGTGTGGGTGTGGTGTTTTGCCATATGGTAACACGTATGGCTTGGTGTTTTGCATATGGTGCACGTATGGCGTGTGTGTGTTTGCATATGGTACATGTATGGCATGTGGTTTTTTGCATATGTTACACGTCTTGGTGTGTGTTTGGTTGTGTTGCATATGGTTCACGTATCATAGTATCTCCCGGCTGAAAAAGACGCAGTCCAACCTTTTATAATTAAATATATTTTTTTTTATCCCCATAATAATCCCGTGATATGTTTGCTCTCCAGACAGCATCCAGCCTCTCTTGAACATGTACATAGAGCCGCCATACCAACCTCCTGCGGCAGAGCGTTCCATCTTCTCACTGCTCGTACATAAAGTATCCCGTCTTGGTGAGGATAGAACCCTCCTCTCCTCTAGGTGTATAGGAGCCCCCTGTCTATGGTGGATGTAGAAACCGCCTCTTCCTCTAGGGTGTAGTGGATGCCCCCTGTCTATGTGATGGTAGACTCCTCTCCTCTAGGTGTAGAGATCCCCCTTTCTATGGTGATGGTAGAACCTCCCTCTCCTCTTAGGTGTAGTGGATCCCCCTGTCTATGGTGATGGTAGAACCTTCCTCTCCTCTAGGTGTAAGGATGTCCCCTGTCTATGGTGATGGTGAACCCCTCTCCTCTAGTGTAGAGGATGCCCCCTGTCTTGGTGATGGTAGAACCCCTCCTCTCCTCTAGGTGTAGTGTATACCCCCCTGTCTATGGGATGGTAGACCTCCTCTCCTCTAGGTGTAGGATGCCCCCTGTCTAATGGTGATGGTAGAACCTCCTTCCTCTAGGGTAGAGGATGTCCCCTGTCTAGGTGATTGGGTAGAACCTCCTCTCCTCTAGTGTAGATGAGTCCCCCTGTCTATGGTGATGGTAGAACCTCCTCTCCTCTAGGTGTAGAGATGCCTCCTGTCTATGGTGATGGTGAACCTCGCTCCTCTTCTCTTCTAGGTGTAGAGGATGCCCTTCTATGGTTATGTAGAACCTCCTCTCCTCTAGGTGTAGAGGATGCCCCCTGAACTATGGTGATGGTAGAACCTCCCTCTTCTAGGCGTAGAGGATGCCCCCTTGTCTATTGTGATGGTAGACCCTCCTCTCCTCTCGGTGTAGAGATCCCTTCTATGGTGATGGTAGAACCTCTCTCTTCAGGTGTAGAGGATGCCCCTGTCTATGGATGGTAGAACCTCCTCTCCTCAGGTGTATAGGAGCCCCCCCTTCTATGGTGATGGTAGACCTCCTCTCCTCTAGGTGTAGAGGTGTCCCCTGTCTATGGGATGTCGACCTCCCTCTATGAGTCCGAAGAATGTCCCCCTGTCTAATGGTGATGGTAGAACCCTGCCTCATCCTCTAGTAAGGTGTCCCATGTCTATGTGATGGTAGAAACCTCCTCTCCTCTAAGGCGTGAGGATACCCCCTGTCCTAGGTAATGTTAGAACCGTCCTCTCCTCTATGCTGGTGTAAGGAATGCCCCTGTCTATGGGTGATCGTGAACCTCCCTCCTCTAGGTGTAGAGGATGCCCCTGCTATGGTGATGGTAGAACTCCTCCCTCTAGGCGTAGAGATACCCCTTGTCTATGGTGATTTAGAACCTCCTCTCCTCTAGTGTAAGTGGATGCCCGTCTATGGTGGTGGTAGAACCTTCTCTCCTCTAGGTGTAGATGATGTCCCCCTGTCTTGGTGATTTTAAAAAGACCTCTCCTCCTCTAGTGTAGAGGATGTCCCCTGTCTATGGTGACGGTATAAAACCTCTCTCCTCTAGGTGTACAGAATCTCTCTGTCTGTCTATGTGTGGTAGAACCTCCTCTCCTCTAGGTGGTTAGGATGCCCTTGTCCTCATCACAGGCCTAGGTATAAACAGATCTTTGGAGAGATCCTTGTACTGCCCCTTCAGTATTTGTACATTGTAATGGTCTCCCCTCAGTCGTCTTTTTTTCTAAACTGAAATAATTTCCCAAGTATGTAAATCTGTCATTGGTATTCTGTCCCCCATTCCCCTAATAATCCTGGTGCTCCTCCTCTGCACCCGTTCCACGCTCTACTCTATCCTTTTTATACAACCTTTGGGTTTTTTTTGCCCAAACTGTACACAATATTCCATGTGTGGTCTGATCAGGGATTTGTACAATGGCAAAACATGTCTTCATCATGAGAATCTATTCCCTCTCTTGAATATCCCATAAGTTTTCTTATTTTGCTTTAGCAAGCAGCCTCCTGGCTCTGGTCACGAAAATGAAGACCATCCACCAATACGCCCCACGTCCTTTTCAGCTCCAGTTTTACAATAATTGACTGTCTAGACATAATTATACTTTTTGTTTCCATGGCCCAAGTCATACGTTACATTTCTCTACATAACTCTCAACCATTTTTCTGCCCCTTCCTCAGCATCCCCAGGTCCCTTCCTGTAATGCTATACTATTGACCTCGTATTATTACTTTACAACACTTAGTATCATCTGCAAATATTGAAAATTGACTGTGTAAACCCACTACAAGGTCATTAATAACATATTAAAAGAAGTGGCCCCAAACTGACCCCTGTGGCTCCACTGGTACGTCAACCCAAATCCTGAGAATGTGCCCATTAAATGACGACCCTGTTTTCATCACCAAGAGCCAATTTACTTACCCAAATGCACAGATTTTCCCTATTCCCAGCAGTCTCATTTTATTACCAACCATTTTAGTGGCCATTGTGGTCAATGCTTTGAAAAGTCAGATATACAACATCCCCCAGATCCAGTTTTGGAACTTACCTCCCGTGAAAACCAATCATATTCGTCTGACAGGACCGATCTTTCTCTCATAACCGATTCTGACGCTGGTTTATAAGGTTATGCACAGTGAGATACTCCAGGATAGCATCTCTAACAACCCCCCCCCCACCACCAAAGACGTTAGACTCACAGTCTGTAGTTTCCACAGTATCGCTTTTGAATCCTTTTTTGTATATTGGTACCATATTTGCTATGTGATGCCAATGAACTCAGCTCTACCGCTGGAACCGTCATGGATTGGAGAGCACGGCGGTAGGACGCCTCTCCTTGGCGTTGTAACTTGTTGATAGTACTTGTTGCACCGGCTCTGATCCAACACATTCGACGGTGTGGACGTAAATGAATGCTTTATTTTAGAACTCTTAAAAACCGGAGCAGATACTCATAGAATCCAACCGCGTTTTCAGACGCTGCTGTCGTCCTTGTCCAGTGATTACCAACATATACAAGACCATAATTTATATCAGCCGATACCAATGGTTCTCAAGGACACAGACCTGTTCCCGGGTCAATGGGAGGGGTGAGTGGTTTGGACGAGTCTTCTGGGGGGCATCGTCACTATCCCATGGCAACAAAGTCATGTGGGTGTGAGGCGAGGCCACCTTGTCAGGTGATCATAACGTTTTCTAGGGCACTATTCAGCCAAGACAATCAATGAATGCATGAGAGCAACCCGAACAGTGGTGTCCAGGTAAGTAAATGTGAATGCATGAAAGTAACATTTGACTTTGAGAGAGCCCGTGAGAAACCTTGTCAGAAGGCTTAATTTAAAAGACAAATACAAGAACAAACTCGTTAAACAATAAAGTTAGCAAGAAGAAATAACGGGTTCAGTAAGCATTAATTGTAAAGACATACATCTTTTGTAATGAGTAACGATAATATGCAGATAATCCAATAGTATAAATAATAAGGAGGGAAAGAGAGAGGGAGAAAACGTGTAACATGTGACATTGGGGGCGAGAAGCCCACAGGGGAGCATGTTAATGATAATTGTAATATTAGTTCATTCCTGGTGTTCATTGCCCGAAGGTTGATGTAGTAGTCAGAACCATGATCCAGTAGGCCTCTATGTCAACAGTTTGAATGAAACACTCATGGCATCAAACCTCCCGTGTCCAAAGTGGAGGATGAAATTAAACTGATTGTTACAAAAACGAAAAAAGTTTCAAATAGACACTTTTTGATTATTCACAACCAAGTTTACGAAGGGGGAGGTCACTCCATGCCATGCTTTATTTCAAAGCAAGGTCATGATTGACCTACAATGAATTACACAGAGGAAGGGGGTTTCCAACAGGATAAAAATCTACCAGGGGACAGCCTGCGCCCTTTCCGAACTTAAAAATCTCACCAACATTACTATCAAAATGTCGGATATGCTGGTACAGTGGTACTTATGGATAAAGATGTTTACTGTACTCAAATTCTTGCCAGCTTTCTGATTCCAATGTGTACCGCGAACTGACCTCTACCCTACTACAATTTGTAACATCAAAATATTTCAGATCATGGATGAGGGGTGCACTGTGGGATTTGATTACTCCAAACAGAGAGATTACCCTTCAGTTTTCACAGCCTGTCCGGTCATTCCCCATTATCATGGCTTGCCGAAAACCCACAAGGGACATCCCACCTACCGATGAAGACCATTTTTCGGGTAATGGGTTCGGTTTTCGACGAAAGATTGTGTGAATGGCTTGAATGGTCTGCTCAGCCTCTTGTGGTCCGAGTCCCCTGCTATTTAGCCAGATCATCAGATGTTTTACGCATCTCACCAATACCCTTGGATCACAACACACCTGGCATGGGGTGTGATTTGTTTTCATTATAATAACGTCCATCCCCTACAACATTGCTATGAGAGCCTGGAATTTCACCTCATACTTACAGTCACTAACACCCCGACCTCAAGGGTTTATTTTTGCAGGTCACATTTCCATCCATTTTCTATGTCCTCACAACTATTTCATTTTCTCCAGCCAGCAATTATCTACCGTGCAGGTGTACCTATGGTGGCGAAACTTTACTCCCCATCGTTGGCTCAATCTTGTAATGTCATGGTGGGAATTCAATACAATTTATACTGATGGAAAACCCCTTCTTTTGTCTAGCATTGCGTGGTATTGCAAGGTACAGTCGACGACCTCCTCCTTATTTGGAGGGGCGATGTTCTGCCATGCTCCCTCATTGTGGAAATAATCAATCAAATGACTGTAATTTTACAATTTACACATTACTCTCATGCATCTGAGGGTCAGTTTCTTGATCTCCGCTACATGGCCACGATTGACAAACCATAACCCCAATAATACAGGAACCCCAGCGGTAATACCATCCTTCATTATACCAGCCAACACCCCAAACATAACTCTAAATCATTCCAGTAGGTGAGATGAACGTATCAAAAGAACTGTAGCTCAGACTCAGATTTTCTTATGGCGTCTGACATTATTGCCGAGACTTACATCTAGAGGTACCCGTAGTGGACACTCAATAGAGCCATAAACATTTCCCCAAGAAGAACCGCAATCCGCCTTATTAAATAAAAAGTCTTATCACCCATACCACGCCAAAACACTGGACAACACCGGTTCTCTCATTGCAATTTAGCTCTGATTTTAGAAAATCAAAAACCAATACTACTTAAGTATCTTCCCATTTTGATGATATGATAACTGAAACTGGAAAACTACTGAGCGAAGTTGCACGGTTGTCTCCAGAAGGGTCTTAACCTCGGTATAGGTTATCCCCTCCTTGATTAAAGACCTTGCAAAACCCAGTCACTGGCTTGATACCATGGGTTTTCAGATGTGGTTCAAGACCATGCCGACATGCACATTTATCACCACCCCACCAAATCTTTCAAAAACACAACAAATCAGGGTGAATGATTTTTAATATTAGACAACATCTCACCTGTAAACAGCTTCGGTGTCCATCTACAAATCATCCGCGTACTTTTCCTGTAACGTAATTTGTGGTGCACCACTAGAAAATTTTAAATCAACTGCTTGAGCACATTAATGATGTTACCACCCCCGGCAATCTGATAGACATCAGCGAGCGTCAGCTCATTTTCCTTTTCCGTGATCTACTAACAGATCATTGGCACAACTCACTGCTTCTTATGAGAAAACCCATGTACCCAAAGAGGATGGAGATTTGAGGATGATTACTTTTTGACAGAGAGGCTACTGGAATCATGGTTCTGATACTACATCACCTTCGGCATGACACACCAGGAATGAACTAATATTACATTATCATTAACATGCTCCAGTGGGCTTTCTCGCCCCTGTCACACTGTTTACACTTTTTCTCCTCTCTCTTTTCCCTCCCTTAATTATTTATACTATTTGGATCTCTGCATATTATCGTTACTCATACAAAAGCTTGTTTATTGTCTTTACAATTACTGCTACGACCTGTTATTCTTCTTGCTCACTTTATTGTTTAACGAGTTTTATCTTGTATTTGTCTTTTAATTTAAGCACCTTCTGACCAGGTTTCTCCACGGCTCCATTCCTCAAGTCAATGTACTTTCATAGCATTCCTTTACTTCACCTGGGACACCAGGCCCTTTTCTGATTTCCTCTCCTGAATTCCTTTGCCTTTCTCTAGCTTGTAATATTGCCCAGAAACGTAATTATCACCTGACAAGGTTGGCCACTCGCCTCAACCCACAAATGACTTTGTAATGGCCATGGGGATATTGACACGCCCGCCCAAGACTCAGTCAAACCACTCACCCCTCCCATTGACGCGTAACAGGTGTTGTCCTTGAGAAACCATTGGTCTCGGCTGATATAAATGATGTCTCTGTAGATTGTTGGGGGTTATCCATGACTAAGGGACGCAGCTGCGTCTTGAACGGTTGGATTCTAATGATTATCTGCCCCGGTTTTAAGATGTTCTAATAACATTCATTTTTACTTCCACACCGTCTGAATGTTGTGTGGGAATCAGAGGCCGGTGCACAAGTCCTTACCACATTTGCTATGCGCCAGTCCTGTGGAACAATACTCAGTCCACAGGGAATCTTCCAATATTAAAAATAAAAGGTTTGTCTCTCACGGTACTAGGTTCACGGCAGAACCTGGGGTGTCGTCCATCTGGCCCCGGTGATTTATCTATCTTCGTGGTTGCGAGGCGGCGCCGAACTCTTCCTCTCTTCCTGGGTTAAACTGTGACATCAAGAGAATTTACATTATTCCTCATTGTGTCTTCCACCAGGGGATTTTTTCCTGGGTAAGACGTTGAGAAGGCGACAATTCAGTAATATTGGCCCTTTCTTCCCTCATCTCTTCCACCATGACCCCCATGTTATTCCTAAGGGGGACCCCACACTCTCCTGTTTTAGTTTTCTATCATTTATATACTTGAAAAATAATTTGGGATTATTTTTGCTCTCCCTGGCAATATTTCTCTCAGTCCTCTATTTTTGCGGCCTTATCTGCTTTTTTACAGGATTCATTTCTCTCTCATAATCTGTAATGCCTCATCGCTACCTTCACGTTTTAGGCACCTTAACGCCTTATCTTTCTCGCTTATTGCTTTCCTTACAAGACTAGTTAGCCACAAGGCTTTTCTTGTTCCTTATGCTTTTTCCCATATGGTATGTGTTTCTCACAGGACTTTTTTAGATATATGAGAAGTATCCCATTTTTTTTTCTGGGGGGGGGCTTTTGTCTTTGGAACATTATCCGCATTCTATGCCTTAAGGTCTTCCCTTAGTTGCTTAAAATTTGCCCTCCTGAATTTTAGTGTTGGTTGCCCCTTCACTAACGTGCTTAGTAAAGCGTAATCACAATCAATGATATTATGATCACTATTCCCCAGGTCCCCCCCAACCTGTGTTTTGATACCCTATCAGGTCTGTTGGTAGGATAAGGTCCCAGCAGTGACCCCCCCCCCCCAGCCTCTTGTTGGCTCCAGGACTAGTTGCGACAGGTAATTGTCTTTTGTTGTTTGACAAGAACCTGCTACCTTTGAAGGACCTGCAGGTTTTCTGCCCCCCAGTCCAATCTGGGTAATTGAAGTCCCCCATGATAAGTACTTCACCATGCTTGAAGCCGCATCCATTTCACTTATCGCTTTCCCTCTGTTGCCTCCATTATATTTGAGCCTTAACAATATTTGGAGCCTTATAACAAATGTCAAAAAAGAAGCTTTTTTGTCATTTTTCCTGAATAAATTTTTTTTTAAAGTAGAAAAACTGAATAACTTTGCCAAAGTAAGATTATATATATAATATACACACAGCAACCATTCCACCCCCCTTTCCCAGGTTCAGATACAGATCTTCAGAGGGTGCATGTACTTCTGCAGACTGTAAGCTAAAGGCACACGCAAGCGCACATGCAGATATCGGGAGCATGATCTTAGTGAATTGCGGCACAGGGCATTTTGGTCGCACATTCTGTGAACTCCGGGATGAATAAGTAAATGTGCCCTAATGTTGCTGGTCTGTGAACTTCCTTATATCATATTAAAGGAAACCTAGCACATGATATGGTAGGTGTACGATGGAAATACCGAGCTCACCCTGAGCTGGTGCCGGAGCTTATTTTTGTCAGTGTCCTAAACCGCTGTATCGCGGTTTAAAACACTTTTTAAACTTTATAGCCGAAGCTGCTTCGGCGCACCATGTGCACGGCTCCCCGGCATTTCCTATGTAGGCGCGCGCACGGTCGCGCGCTTGGTGCGCCGAAGCAGCTTCGGCTATAAAGTTTAAAAGGTGTTTTAACCCCTTAAGACGGAGGGTTTTTCGGCTCATTTCTCGCTCTCTCCAACTTCAAAAATCCAAACTTTTTCTTTTTTCCGTGTACAGGAGCTGTGTGAGAGCTTATTTTTGTGCATAACAAATTTTACTTTCCCTAATGTTATTATTTTAACATGCCGTGTACTGCGAAGCTGAAAAAAATTCCAAATGTGGAAAATTGAAAACGTTCTTGTGGCTCAGTTTTTACGACTTTCACTCTTCGCTCCAAATAACACGCCTACTTTATTCTTTGGTTCGTTGCGATCGCGGTGATACCCAAATTTATACAGGTTTTATGTGTTTTTTAATACTTTCAAATTAAACAATGTGTACAAAAGAAACTTTTTTGCCATCTTCTGACGCTAATACTTTTTTAATACTTTGGCGCCGAGATGTGTGAGTTGTCATTTTTTTGCGAAATGAAGCGTTTTTTCATTGCTACCATTTTGAGGTCTGTGCGACATTTTGATAATTTTTTTATTTTATTTTTATGTTTTGTAAAAAGGTGTAAAAGTCGCATTTCGGACATTTGGGCACCATTTCCCGCCTCGGAGGTCACCGCCGCCCCTAACTGTTTTTATTTTGATAGATCGGCATTTTGGGACGCGGCGATACCTATATGTTTGTGATTTTTACTTTTTAATTAGGCTTTATATCAGTTTCTAGGGAAAGGGGGGGGATTTGAATTTTTTATTTTATTATTTTTTTTATTTTTTAAACTTTTTTTTTTTCTCTTTTTTTTCACTATCTTTTAGACCATCTGGGTACATTAACCCTAGATGTCAGATCGCTGCTACCATATACTGCAATACTTCTGTATTGGCATATTGGCATTTTTGGCAGCACATTCATTACAGTGAGCCACTGGCTCATTGTAACAGAATCTGCAGCTGCCAGTATTCTCGGGTCAAACGAAGACCCGAGGCTACCATGGTAACCGATCGCCGCCCCCTGATGACGTTCGGGGCGTGGCGATCGAAAAAATGGCGGCGCCTGCACGCCGCCGTCTTTTTAAAATGCCGCCGGCCGGGGGGGTTAATAGCCGCGATCGTTGCAAGCACCGACCGCGGTTATTAGCGGTGGGGGTTTTATGCATTTTGCAAAAACCCCACCTTTGTATGAAGAGGGCTCCCCCAGAGCGTTAAGGGGTTAACAGCGATACAGCAGTTTAGGACATAACAAAATAACGCTCCGGCACCAGCTCAGGGTGAGCTCGTATGGTTCCATCTTACACCTACCATATCCTGTGCTAGGTTTCCTTTAAAGGGAAGATTCTCCTGTTATATAACATTGTGTTTCTAGGTGCCAGGGTTCACAAGATATGACGTCTAAAATTGGTTACGTCATGATGTGTTGCATATGCAGATAGGATGTACAATGCCCTCGCAAAGTATTCAGTGAAGAATCAACAAGTGGGACCAATTGTGAAGTGGAAGGAATATGAATATTAAAAATAATTCTTTATTTATATAGTGCACATAGATTATGCGCGCTGCACGAACTTGTCACATCAGTCCCTGTCCCATCGGCTAATCACCTACCAGTATGTTTTGGAGTGTGGGAGGAAACCCACGCAACACAGAGAGAACATCAAACATCTTTGTGGATGTTGACCTGGATGGACATGAACCCAGGTCCCCAGCGCGGCAAGGCGAGTAGTGCTAACCACTGAGCCACACCGTGGTCAAGGCTGTAGTGCTAACCCACTGAGCCCACCATGCTGTTAAACTTTTGTAAAAAAAATACTGAAAAGTGGGGAATGCTAAATTATTTGGCCCCTTTGGTGATGTCACACAGGGGAGTTTTTTAGTGCGTTTTTGTCCGTTAAGTTTTCGAACGCGTTTGGTTTTTACGATCTGAAAACGACTAACTAAAAACGGCTAAAAACGCCTGTGTGACACATCACCCTTACTTTTAGTGCAGCAACTCACTCCAGAAGTTCAGTCTCTGACCCATGTCATCCTACTGATGATGAGAAATATAATCCTCCTGTGTCTATCATGTCTCCGTATAAATCCCCCTGTGATAGTCCTAGGGTTCTGCTCATGAAGGACACACCAGGCAGGTCCGTGTTACTGTCGTGGAGAAGCTTAAAGCCGGTTTTTCTTTTTTAACCAGAAAATGTTTATTTGCACTTTGAATCAGAGAGCAAGAAAAAAGGAATTAGTCCTCACCGGTAATTCGGTTTCCATAAGTCCACCAAGACGGCCCCCTGGAGGTTGCTTCCCCTTCCTCTGTAGGGACAGGAAATTGAAGTATTAAAAGGCCCTCCCCCAACCTCCCACAGTGTATACCAAATCACTACACCGGTATAGCTTCAATTTTTATTTAGTATGTTATAGTCACATACGCATTTACAAAAGAAACCAACAAAAATAACAAGGAGAGAAATAATAGGGCCGTCAGTTGGACTTATGGAAACCGAATTACGGTAAGGACTATTCCTTTTTTCCATTTCGTCCCCCATGACGGCACCCTGGAGACATACCAAATTATCCCCAGTTAGGGAGGGACCACGGCTTGTGACTTTAACGGCCGAAGGCCAGATCTTTTGCCATGGCTATATTCAGTCGGTTAATGGTTAGCAAAGGTGGAATTTGAACTCCAAGTGCTGCTCTGCAAATTTCATCAATGGAGGCTCCCTCTCCCCCCACGATGTGGAGACTGCTCGGGTAGAGTGAGCCCTTAACTTCATAGGAACAGGAACACCTTTTAAGACCGTAGCATTCCCTGATCGTATTTGTGATCCACCGCCAATAGTTGACTTAGAGGCCTTTCTTCCCTTATTTTTTCCTGCAAATTGACAAAAAGTTTGAGTCCTTTCTCCAGGGATTTGAGACCTCTAAGTATCTAAGTACTGAACGCCTTACATCTAGGAGATGCCACTTCTCCTCCTTAGCATTCTTAGGCTGACGACAGAAAGATGGCAATATGATCTCCTGACTCCTGTGAAAGTTAGAACAACTTAGGAAGGAATTTCTATCAAGTCTGAGAGTAATTCTATCCCAGAGACCGACAAGTAAGGTTCACAAATCGACAAGGCCTGGAGTTCCCCTATCCTTCTAGCGGATGTGTGGCAACTAGAATGCTGTTTTAAGCTTTAAAAACGTAAATTATTTGACTCATTGGGTTCAAAGGGTCTGAGGTTAACGCATCTAAGACCAAGGAAAGGTCCCACTGAGGGGAGATTCCTTTACAGTAGGTCTAAGCGGGTACAGGCCTGAAAGAATCTCTTTACCCACCTGTGTTCCGCAGCGCTGTATCAAAATATGCGCTTAAAGCTGACACCTGGACTTTCAGGGTACTAGGCCAGGTACCTTGTCGAACCCCTCCTGCCGGAAATCAAGAAACTGGCAGATATTGGGAGAATATGGTTAGGTTGGTCTTTAGACCAGGCACAACATTTTTTCCATATCTTAAGAAGATAGCATGGGTCACAGGCTTCTACTATTCCTCAAAGTCTTTTATACCTTAAGGAGAGTCCTTTGTGTTCAGGAAGGCGCTTTCAGGATCCAGGATAATAGATTCAGAAACCCTGGGTTCTTGGTTTGACTGGTCCCTGGTGCAAGAGGTCTGGAATCTTGGGAAGGATGAAAGGAAGATCTAAGCTAGCTTTTGCAGAAGCGGAAACCAGCTTTTCTTTGGCCAAAACGGAACTACTAGAATCAGCTTGGCCGGACTGGACTAACTTCTGGAGAACTCTGTTGATCAAGGAACTGGAGGGAATGCGTAGAGGAGGTCCTGATCCCAAGGCTGGAACTTCCTTTGGGTTTAGGGAATAGAATTTCTCGACTTTTGAATTTGTCCTGGATCAAAGAGATCGATGGAAGGATTTCCCCATCGAGGACAATCTCCCGAAGACTTCGGATTTCACTCCATTCGTGAGTAGAATAGGTTCCTGCTGAGGTAGTCTGCTACCTCGTCTCTCGCCTCTCAGATGGACTGCTTAAATTGAAAGAGCATTCTCTTCTGCCCAAGAAATATTTTTCTGGGAATGGTCTGAAGTTTCTTCGACCTTGTTCCGCCCTGTCTCTTGAAATATCAACCGTAGTTGTATTGTCGGAGAAGATCTTTAGGTGCTTCCCTTTTAGATCCTCGTACGGCTTCCACGGTTTTTAGGACGGCTTTCAGCTCCCTTTCGTTTAGGATGCACAATTGAATGGGACCAGAGCCCTGAACGTTACTTCCTTGGAAGAAGAGCTCCCCAACCTGAGGTGCTGGCATCTGTCTGGACCTGGATTATGGCCAGAGAACTCAGTTCACACCTCTTTGAAGGTGATCAGATCCTTCCACCAGTTTAAGGATTTTTTTTACTGCTGAAGGAATCTTCAATCGTAAATTCATGATGGTATCTTTGCCCTTTTTGTGACAGGATCCGGACTGGAGAGGTCTTGTATGGTTCTGGCACCAGGCTACACATTGGATGCAGAGGTGTCATGGACCCCAGAAACTCATCGCTGCTCGTATCGAGATGTATTTTCTCTTCTGGAAGTCCTTGATTTTCAGAAAGTAATCTGTCTACTTTCTCCGAGTCTCCCACAAGTAAGAAATCGTCCAGGTATGGGACCACTAGGACTTCTTCGGTCCTCAAGTATTTGACCACTTCCCCGCCATGACTTTGGTAAAGACTCAGGGAGCTTTTTTCTTCTGGGGGGACGGACAAACCACCTCCAGTTTCTGCAGGTAGACACTTGCTCCCAAGATGATGTGTCAGACTTCCTGAGATTGCCTGGACGGAAAAAACCGATGAGGAGGAGAAGACATAAATTCTATACGTAACCATCTTGGATAATGGAAGTCACCAACCTGTTGTTTGTTATGTTCTTCCACTGGGGAGAAAGTTCTCAACCTTCCCCCCCACCCCCTTGGCATCATTGCTTCTTTTCTGGTTTGTTCGAGGAACTGAACAGGAATGGCTTATTCTTTCCTCCCCTGGAGCTATTCCAGAAGCCCTGTCTCCAGGAAGATCTCCCCTTATTCTTTGGTTGGTCCTTGTTTGCTCTAAAGCCACGAAAAAAAACTGCTTTTTTGGTGTAGTTTAGGTTCAGGAAAACCTTTCTTCTTATCTGCAGCTTTGTCAAATCTCATCTAGCTCAGATCCGAACAAGAATTCACCTGAAAAAGGAAGGCTGCAAAGTTTTGCTTTAGAACAAATGTCCCCCGACCATTGTTTTAGCCAGAGGGCCCTTCTGGTGGCATTTGAGAGGGCGGCATCTCTTGAGGCAAAGCGAATAGATTCTGCTGAGGCATCAGCTAAAAAGGCAGTAGCAGATTTAAGTAAAGGCAATGAATCTAAATTTCTTCTCCAGGGGTGCCTTCCCTGAGATGGTCTTCCAACCCCCTAACCAGAATAGAGAGTGCGGGATACTGAGGTTGCAGCAATGTTTGTTTTGATTGTAGTCATAGAAGACTCCCAAAGTTTTTTAGTAGACAATCCAATTCCTGTCCATAGCATCTTTAAGTTGCGTGGAATCCTCAAACGGTAAATCCGCTTTTTACAACTTTGGTAATAGGAATGCTACTTTGGGTACGTTCTCCCCAATTTGGTCTCTTCTGGTCAAACAGTAAGCGATTTTTAAAGCTTTAGGGACATTTAACCGTCTCTCTGGTTCTCTCCACTCGACTACCATCCTCAATTCTAAGGTATCCCTTAGGGCCTTTATTAAGGCTATCCAAACTTCATTGGCAAACAAATTTTGTTCATTAACCACCTGAGGTTGTGAAAAAACATCCTGGTCTTCTGACTATCTCGTATGAGCATGAAGGTTGTTCATCATCCTCTACATATTCAGGACTAATTTGGGGTTTTTTTCAAGGGGGGCCCTTTAGAGGCCTTATTTCTTCCTCATAAGGTCCTTAACTCATCCAAAATGAGGGTTTCTTTTACACAGCTTTTCTTACATGAGGCTCTAATTTCGCATTACAAATTGGCAATGCTTAGAAGGAGCCTTTTTAGGCCTATCCTTATCTGGCTCCTTCTCTTTGGGTTGTCTCTTCTCTTTCTTTTGGGAGATCTTTCTCCTGTTAACTAAGAAGATAGGGAGTGCTACAATCAGTAAGACCCCTATAGAGACCCCAAACATGGCAATAGACAGGGAAATAATCCCCACACATTCCAAAAAGCGTTTACTCACGGAACCCAGGGTTAGGGATCGTGTCTCAGCCACATCCCCATGTTGTCCCTCCTCATGGAGACCTCAGCAGAAGTGAAACTACATGTGAGCGTCTAAAATACTCACCTTCCGGCGTCTGACGTCATCAGTGGCAGCCCGTCTCCCTGGCTGCCCTACTTCCTGCGCCGAGGTCTCCGCGGCGTCACTTCCGGTCACCGAGTGGGGCATCCGGCGGACAGGCGCATCGTGTGCCGCCGCTGCGGACCCCAGCAGAGCCGTATGGCCACCGCACGCCACAAAGGGCACCCGCACGATCTTATAATGCAGTAACTTGATAAGCACTAATATTATTTCTCGCGCTCTGTTTTCAAGGTCATCTGTTTTTGCTTGCAGAGCTAGCACAGCTTGTGATTGTTCACGTATCGCGTTTCGCACAGGCGGAAGCGCTTCCTCTATTTCTTGTACTCCATTCTCCACAGCCGTTGTTCTCTCAGCCATTTTATGCATGTATTGCGTACAAGTAGTATTTTTTCTTTCAGACTACCCACTTGGCCAGTTAGATGCAGTAGTGCATAAGTATTATGCTGCTATCCCTCATAACATCAGTCAGCATGGGCTCACCCTACTCTTCTAATTCTTTTTTTTTTTATCAAAACATTTTTATTGTGTTTTTTTACAATTTTTTTTATAACATACAGTCTATGACACAAAAGCCAAAGTAATACAACATCATAACATTCCCCCCCACCCCCACCCTTTACACTGTAGCAGACGGTTTAAGGCTAGATTTATATTGTACCAAAGGACCGCTCATCCGATCTTATAAGTCTTACTAAAGAGTTTAGAGGACCTAATAGAGAAATATCTATTTATTATGTGCCTAACAACATCATTTGGTATCGAGTACTGTTCTGCAGATCTGTCAGAGCTTTGTTTGGTATTCCCGCCGTATTCAACCACCTGCCCCATATCCTGTCAAATTTCTTAGGACATTTCCTTTTTAGATACACCTCCCCATTCCAGCCTAATTATATGGTTGACCTTGTTTATAATTCCTGCACTGTAGGTGCCAAAGTTTGAATCCACCGAGCCGCTATGGCCTTACGAGCCAAATATAACATTTTCCTGTGCACATAACAAGGTAGCTCTTCATGGTGTCACTTTCGATCAGACCCATAAACAAGCCCTCGGATCCGTTCAAGTCCACCGACAATACTTTCCGGATTAATGAAGAATTTGCTTCCAGAATTCCTCCAACTCCCTACACTCCCACATCTATGAAGCAGATTAGCATTTGGAGTTGAACATCTAGGAGAACAGAGTCAGCCCGAATTCCTATTTTATGGAGCAAGCTTGGCGTCTTATACACCCTATGCAGATATAAATTTGTGATAATCTTGGGCCTCTGACGGAGACAATGATGGTATACTCTCCAAAACTACATCCCATTGAGTGTCAGAAATTTCCCCCAGATCTGCTTCCCATTTATCCTTTATATTAGAGGGTGTTCTTTTAAGTATTCTTACAATAATCTAGAGTAAATACAGATATAATTCCCTAAGGCCCCTTCCACACTTGCATTGCAGATCACGTCAGAGTCTGATCAGGGTGCGATCAGTTTTTGGTCAGTGAAACCGCACATTTTGCATCAGAGTGCAATCAGTTTTCAGTCAAAGTTTGTTCAGTGTCTCAGTTTTTCACGGCGTTTTTGATGCAATTTCAATGCGTTGAACAATGGACTCAGGACTGAGCTCTGTCTTTTCTATGGCAATTGATGCTTGAAAAACGCATCGCACTTGCATTGCACTTGCAAGTGTCTCAGAGTCAATGCGTTTTTGATGCGTCTCCATTGACTTGTATGGTGCGTTTTTCACGCCGTGACTTGCAAAAGAGCATGTCGGATTTAAACGCGCGTTAAAAAAAATTGCAAGTCTGAAAAGACCCATTGGTTACAATGGGTCAGAGTGCAATGCAAGTTCTGCGCGTCAAATTACGCGTGAAAAACGCAAGTGTGAAGGGGCCTTACTCGGGCCCCCTCCTACTGCTTATTTTAGGACACTGATTTGAATTTTGAATCCTTTCATCTTTGATCGTCTTTTCATACGCATGTCTCAGTTGGAGAAACTTATAAAATTGGTATGTGGTAGATGAAAGGATTCTTGCAGCTGCTCAAAGGATTTAAAAGTCTCGTCTTCTATTAATTGATGAAGGAACCAAATCCTTTGCCCTCCCAATGGGGTGAACCCCGGGTATTCATCTCCGCTTATTGTTCCCACTTTCCCTATCTCTACTGCTGCAACTGGTGGTACCATGCCAGTCATGGTTGATACTAATCTACCGTTTGGCCCTGCTACTCTTCTAATTCTTGGCTATCCCTCCTGCCATATCCTCCTCACCTTCAGATTGTAGGTGAAGGTGCAGCATATCGGGACCCCGGAGAACGCCCCCCAGACTGCGCTGGCTGGAATTGGGATGCACCCCTCGGTCCTGGGGCCAATTGGGATGTCTCGCTCGGTCCTGGGGCCTTGCGCATTATCCACTTACTTCACAGCGGTTTCTCCCTGATGAGACTCCTGCGCGCGTGGTCCCATGCTGGCGTGGCACCATCGTGGCCAAGCCTCTCCCCCTGTTTCATGGCTGCTTTTTGTCGTCTCCCCATAATTTTGGCTTGGGAACACCCGTCGATACTCCCAAACCCCTCTGCTCCGTGTCAGCCTGTCTTGTATCGAACCCGCGCCGCACTATATATTGCAGGAATCCAGTGGGGAGCTCGACTAACACAGCCGCTTACATCCGCTGCTAGCCTATACCTCCTTAAAGCCGGATTCCACAAACTTAAAAACACCCAAGAGCCGTGTGCAAGCGATCATATTGTAATGGAAGGAGGATCCGACCCTCCAAATCTACCAGACCCGCTGTCCCTCTAAACCCTCATCTCAAACAAGGAGAAGACTGAGATGCAGCCAAGAGGCCCTGATCCCTCTGGATGAACTGCAGAGATCTACAGCTGAGATGGGAGAGTCTGCCCATAAGACAAATATAGTCTACACTGCACAAATCTGCGCTTTATAGAAGAAGTGGCAGAAAGAGCCATTTCTCCACAAGCCGCCTGGGAGACACCAAACATGTGGAAGAAGGTGCTTCTGTCAGATGAAACCAAAATCAAACATATGGGCCAAGTGACAAGTGGTTCTATGAAGCTTCCATACACAATCCTTATAGCATATAAAATGTGGATTCTCCTGTTTGATATAGAAAGGCGTTGTAAGGATCAGGGGTAGTGGCGCCCACTGGACCACCGCGGATGATGACGCAAGCCATCACCTGGGAGCGGAGTCTAAGTGGCAACCGCTTTTCACCAGAGCCCCGCTAAGCTGGTTGGACTTGCTGCGGCGGGATACCACACAAGTGCTCCAAAGGCGTGGCTTTGCTTGCAGTGGTGGCGAGGTACAGTATCTAAGGCTGAGGTGGAGTCATGCACAGGCTGGAGGTCAGGAAAAGGTGGTAAGGATCGGAGTCAGGAACAAGGCAAAGGTCAGGGCTGGCAGCAAAGGAGTGAAGTCAGGAAATCACTATAAACGCCCTGGGAAACAGGAGACAAGCTTTCACAAAGGCACAAGGCACAAAGATCCGACAGGAAACACAGGAAGAGGCAGGAAATTTAACAGCGAAGGTGGCTAGCCAGGGCCAATCACCTGGGCTGGCCCTTTAAATCTTAGAGAACTGGCGCATGCCTTAGGACAGGGACGCGTGCACCGGAGCGCAGAGACCGGCGCTGGAGCAGGAAAGTAAGTAGCCTGCAGCCGAGCCCCGGGGCACGGGAAGCACAAGGGTGCGCCTATGACCCAGAACATGGGTCAGGGGCTAATTGCCAACATAGCCCAAATTCCTTTTCAGCACTAGAGGCAAAATCAACAGACGACACTAGACTCCCAGAGCTGTGCCCGGCAGTAATAGAGAGCCTAGAGGAGGAAATCAGTGAGATACAGTCTCGAAGCTATAAAAAAAATTCACCGCCGTGCACGATCTAATCAACATATAAAAACATGTTACAAGTGCTGCGTGACCTCCGAGGCGGAAATGGCGCCCAAATGTCCGAAATGCCGATTTTTACACCTTTTTTACATAACATCGAAAAAATGAAATAAAAAATGATCAAATGTCGCCAGACCTCAAATGGACAATTAAAACTCACCAGTCATGCGCAAAATGACCCTCCACACATGCCCAAAGATGAAAAGTATTAGCGTCAGAAAGATAGCAAAACAAGTTTTTTTCTTTTTGTACACATTCGGTTAATTTTGAAAAGGATTAAAACACAATAAAACCTATTATAATTTGGTAATCACCGCATCGCACCGACCAAAGAAGAAAGTAGAATTATTATTTGGAGCGAAGAGTGAAATTCCGTAAAAACTGAGCCCACAAGAACGTGACGCACGTTCAGTTTTTTTTTTTTTTCATTTTTGCCACCATTTGGATTTTGTTTTCAGCTTCGCATACACATGGCATGTTAAATAAAAACATTACGGGAAAGTAAATTTGTTTTTTTACGCAAAAAATCAACCCTCACACAGGTCCTGTACACGGAAAATGGAAAGTTATATTTTGAATTTGGAGAGCGATAAATGAGCCGAAAAAACCCTCCGTCCTTTAGGGGGTTAAGTAGACAATCCCAAATGGTTTCCTGTCCAAGCCATCTTTAAGTTGCGTGGAATCCTCAACGGTAAATCCGTCTTTTTTACAACTTGGTATAGGAATGTCTACTTTGGTACGTTCTCCCCACAATTTGGTCTCTTCTGGTCCAAACAGTAAGCTATTTTAAAGTCTTTAGGGACATTTAACCGTCTCTCTGGTTCTCTCCTCGACTACCATCCTCAATTCTAAGGTATCCCTTAGGCCTTTATTAAGGCTATCCAATCTTCATTGGCAAACAAAAATTTTGGGTGCTTAACACACTGAGGTTGTGAAAAAACATCCTGGTCTTCTGACTATCTCGTATGAGCATGAAGGTGTCTCAATCCTCTACATATTCAGGACTAATTTGGGTTTTTTTCAAGGGGGGGGCCCTTTAGAGGCCTTAATTCTTCCTCATAATGGTCCTTAACTCATCCAAAATGAGGGTTTCTCTTTACACAGGCTTTTCTTACATGAGGCATCTAATTTCGCATTACCAAATTTGGCAATGCTTAGAAGGAGCCTTTTAGGCCTATCCTTATCTGCTCCTTCTCTTGGTTGTCTCTTTCTCTTTGGGAGTCTTTCCTTTACTAGAAGATAGGAGTGCAGCATCAGTAAAGACCCCCTATAAGAGACCCCAAACAATGGCAATAGACAGGGAAATAATCCCCACACTCCAAAAAGCGTTTACTCCACGAACCCGGGTTAGGGATGTCGTCTCAGCCACATCTCTCATGTTGTCAGCTCCATGGAGACCTCAGCAGAGTGAACCTACACTGTGTCTAAAATACTCACCTCCGGCGTCTGACGTCATCAGTGGCAGCCCGTCCCCTGGCTGCCCACTTCCGCGCCGAGGTCTCGGCGCGTCACTTCCGGTCACCGAAGTGGGGCATCGCGCGAACAGGCGATCGTGTGCCGGCCGCTGCGGACCCCAGCAGGAGCCGTATGGCCCGCACGCCACAAAGGCAGCCCACACGATCTTTATATGCAGTAACTTGATAAGCACTAATATTATTTCCTCTGCGCAGTCTGTTTTCAAGGTCACTGTTTTTGCTTGCAGAGCTAGCACAAGCTGTGTGATTGTTCACGTATCGCTTTTCGCACAGGCGGAAGCGCTTCCTCTTATTCTTGTACTCCATTCTCCACAGCCGTTGTTCTCTCAGCCATTTATGCATGGTCATTGCGTACAAGTATATTTTTTCTTTCAGACTACCCACTTGGCCAGTAGATGCAGTAGTGCATAATATTATGCTGCATAGCCCCAATAACATCAGTCAGCATGGGCTCAACCTACTCTTCTAATTCTTTTTTTTTTTATCAAAACATTTTTATTGTGGTTTTTACAATTTTTTTTATACATACAGTCTATGACACAAAGACCAAAGTAATACACATCATAACTTCCCCCCCACCCCCACCCTTTTACACTGTAGCAGACGGTTTAAGGCTAGATTTATATTGTACCAAAGGACACCGCTCATCCGATCTTATAAGTCTTACTAAAGGTGTAAGGACCTAGATAGAGAAATATCTATTTATTATGTGCCTAACAACATCAGTGTATCGAGTAGTGTCTGCAGATCGTCAAGAGCTTTGTTGGTAGTCCCGCCGTATTCAACCACCTGCCCCATATCCTGTCAAATTTCTTAGGACATTTCCTTTTATATACAACTCCCCCTTCCAGCCTAATTATATGGTTGACCTTGTTTATGAATTCCTGCACTGTAGGTGCCAAAGTTTGAATCCACCGGCCGCTATGGCCTTACGAGCCAAATATAACATTTTCTGTGCACAACAGGTAGCTCCTTCCATGGTGTCACTTTCGATCAGACCCAATAAACAAGCCTCGGATCCGGTCTAAGTCCACCGACATCTTTCCGGATAATGAAGAATTTGCTTCCAGAATTCCTCCACTCCTACACTCACATCATATGAAGCAGATTAGCATTTGGTTGAACATCTAGAGAACAAGAGTCAACCGAATTCCTATTTATGGAGCAAGTTGGCGTCTTATCACCCTATGCAGAATAAAATTTGTGATAATCTTTGGGGCCTCTGACGAGACACATGATGGTAACTCTCCAAAACTACATCCCTTGAGTGTCAAATTTCCCCCGATCTGCTTCCCATTTATCCTTTAATATAAGAGGGTGTTCTTTTAAGTATTCTTACAATAATCTAGAGTAAATACAGGATATTTCCCAAGGCCCCTTCCACACATGCATTGCAGATCACGTCAGAGTCTGATCAGGTGCGATCAGTTTTTGGTCAGTGAAAACGCCATTTGCATCAGAGTGCAATCAGTTTTCAGCAAAGTTTGTTCAGTGTCTCAGTTTCACGCGAGTTTTGATGCAATTTCAATGCGTTGAACAATGACTCAGACGAGCTCTGTGGCTTTTCTATGGCCAATGATGCGTGAAAAACGCATCGCACTGCATCTGCACTTGCAAGTGTCTCAGAGTGCAATGCGTTTTTGATGCGTCTCCATTGACTTGTATGTGCGTTTTTTCACGGCCGTCTGACTTGCAAAAGTAGGCATGTCGAGTATTTAAACGCGCTTTAAAAAAATTGCAAGTCTGAAAAACCCTTGGTTTACAATGGTCAGAGTGCAAGCAAGTTCTGCGCGTCAAAGTACGCGTAAAACGCAGTGTGAAAGGGCCTTACTCGGGCCCCCCCCTCCTACTGCTTATTTAGACACCTGATTTGAAGTTTGAATCCTTTCATCTTTGATCGCTTTTCATACGCATGTCTCAGTTGGAGAAACTTATAAAATTGTGTATGTGGTAGATGAAAGATTTCTTGCAGCTGCTCAAAGGATTTAAAAGTCTCGTCTTCTATTAATTGATGAAGGACCACAATCCCTTTGCCCTCCATGGGGTGAACCCCGGGTATCTCAATCCGCTTATTGTTCCCACTTTCCCTATCTCTACCTGCAACTGGTGGTACCAATGCCAGTCATGGTTAATACTATCTACCGTTTGGCCCTGCTACTCTTCTAATTCTTGGCTATCTCCTGCCATATCCTCCTCACCTTCGATTGTAGGTGACAGTGCAGCATATCGGGACCGCCGAGAACGCCCCCCCAGACTGCGCTGGCTGGAATTGGGATGCACCCTCTCGGTCCTGGGGCCATTGGGATTTCTCGCTCGAGGTTCCTGGGGCCTTGCGATGTATCCACTTACTTCACAGCGGTGTTCTCCCTGATGAGACTCCTGCGCCGTGGCCCATCTGCTGGCGGGCGCGCCACTCGTGGCCAAGCCTCTCCCCTGTTTCATGGCTGCTTTTTGTCGCTTCGCCCATTTGGCTGGGAACACCCGTCGATCTCCCCACCCCTCTGCTCCGTGTCAGCCTGTCTTGTACGAACCCGGCGGCCGCACTATATATTGCAGGAGAATCCAGTGGTGGAGCTCGACTAACACACGGCCGCTTAAATCCGCTGGCTAGCCATACCTCCTTAAAGCCGGATTCCACAAACTTAAAACATCCCAGGAGCCTTTGCAAGCGATCATATTGTAATGGAAGGGAGGATCCGACCCTCCAAATCTACCGAACCCCGGCTTCCCTCTAAACCCCATCTCAAACAAGGAGAAGACTGAGATCAGCAAAGAGGCCCATGATCCCTCTGATGAACTGCAGAATCTACAGCTGAGATGGAGAGTCTGCCCATAGACAAATATTAGTCATACACTGCACAAATCTGCGCTTTATAGAAGAGTGGCAAGAAAAGCCATTTCTCCACAAGCGCCTGGAGACACCAAACATGTGGAAAGAGTGGCTTCTGGTCAGATGAAACCAAAACAAACATATTGGCCACAGTGACAAGTGGTTCTATGAAGCTTCCATACACAATCCTATAGCATATAAAATGTGATTCTCCTGTTTGATATGAAAGGCGTTGTAAGGACAGGGGTAGTGCGCCCACTGGACCACCGCATGATGACCAAGCCATCACCTGGGAGCGGAGTCTAAGTGGCAACCGCTTTTCACCAGAGCCCGCCGCAATAGCTGGTTGACTTGTGCTCGGCGGGATACCCAACAGATTCGCTCCAAAGGCGTGGCTTTGCTTCAGTGGTGGCGAGGTACAGTATCGTAAGGCTGAGGTGGAGTTCATGGACAGGCTGGAGGTCAGGAAAAGTGGTGGAGGATCGGAGTCAGGAACAAGGCAGAAGTCAGGGCTGGCAGCAAAGGAGTGAAGTCAGGAAATCACTATAAACGCCCTGGGAAACAGGAGACAAGCTTTCACAAAGGCACAAGGCACAAAGATCCGACAGGAACCACAGGAAGAGGCAGGAAATTTAACAGCGAAGGTGGCTAGCCAGGGCCAATCACCGGTGGGCTGCCCTTTAAATCTTAGAGAACTGGCGCATGCCTTAGGACAGCAGGGACGGCGTGCACCGGAGCGCAAGAGACGCGCGCTGGAGCAAGGAAAGGTAAGTGAGCCTGCAGCCGAGCCCGGGGGCACAGGAAGCACAAGGGTGGCCTATACCCAGAACATGGGTCAGGGCTAATTTGCCAACATGAGCCCAAATTCCTTTTCAGCACTAGAGGCAAAATACACAGACGACACTAGACTCCCAGAGCTGTGCCCGGCAGTAATAGAGAGCCTAGAGGGAGAAATCAGTGAGATACAGTCTCGGAAGCTATAAAAAAAAATTCACAGCCGTAAAAGCCCTGGATCTGATGGGTACATCCTCGCATTTTATAACACATTTAGGGAATCTCTGACCCCTTTCTTGACCAAGGTGTGAGCGACATATCACCAGGGATAGTGTTCCAGTGTCAATTTTTCCAGGCCGACATTAGGCCACTGAGGAGGCGTCAACCTCAGCTGGAAAGGCTTCTCCGTATCAGGCCGTGTGGGAACTGGGTCTGGGCAAAGCTGACTTCAGTCTAAAGAAGGCTTCTTCAGCCGCCAGGGCCAGAGTCTGGGATTGCGTTCTTCTTAGCAGTGCCACAAGGGGAGAAACAAGAGAGGAGTGCGGAATAAACTGCCAGTTCTAAAGGGCAAAGCACCCAGGAATCTCTGTATTGCACGCAGTCCTACTGGGCGAGGCCATTGAAGAACCGCAGACAACTTAACATTATCCTCTGTAGACCCCTGTCAGAGATCATATAGCCAAGAAGGAAAGACTCTTCTGGTGGAATGGCACTTTTCCAATTTGTCGTAAAGGTGATTGGCTCTAAACGACTAGGACTTCCGTAAATGGACCAGTGGGACCAAGGTCCAAAAAACGGCAGGATATCAACAGATAGACCACGACACAGGTATATAGCAAGTCTCTGAAAATGCCATTGACGATCTCCTGAAAAAAGCTGGTGTGCAGAGTCCAAATGGCATGACCAGGTACTCATAGTGCCCATCACGAGTATTGAAGGCAGTCTTCCATTCATCACTTTTTGCGATCCGGATAGCTGTGACCGGGTCTTTTCTGTCCGAGAGAGGAGTAGTCAATGCCAGGGCCTTCCTGGAGAGGAGGCTGATGATGAAAGCCACCTTTGAACTTATGCCGACACAGTTGGTTACGGAACGGTCTATGTGCAAGGAGCACATGAAAAGTGAAAGAAAGATAAAGCCCTCGGCACAACTGGGGTCCCCATCATACTTGGATGGAATGGAGAGTCTCAGCCTAGGTTTCAGTGGAAGGTAGGCCAACCGGAGTAGCAGGAGGAGCCACGAACTTGTCTCTGCTGCTGATTAGCCATCAATTGCAGCAACATGTTGACCTTACGTGGCAACCTCCTTGAACTGTTGGACACGATGGGTGTTAACCAATACAGGTAGTCTTACTATCAGGCACCAGGGGTAGTGGACCCACTGGACCACCACGGATGTTGACGTAAGCCGACACCTTGGACCAGAGTCTAAGTGGTCCCCCGGTTTTCACTAGAGCTCGCGTGCAAAGCAGGTTCTGGTGGTGGCCAAGGCGAGGTACAGAGATGTTCACCAGAACAACAAAACTTTCTCAAAGGCAACAAACATCCGGTGGGGTTGCAGGAAGAATCTGGCATAAAGGATTCTGGGAAAGGCCAGCATGGTGCACTAGCCCTTTAAACCTTCAGGAGCCGGCGCACGTGCACACTAGAGACAGAGACTTGCACGAATGACCACCGGAGCCGGAAAAGAATGGGGACAGGGTAAGTGGAACTGTGGCCGCGCGTGAAGCATGAGAGGGGCACGGGTGAGCCCGCAACCCGGACGAGGGTCGCGGGAGCATTCGTGACAGCTTTTTCCAATAGTGATTGGATTTTCTGCTAACCAACAACTATTGTACCTTTGTTAATAATTTTTTTCTCCAATGAAAATGGCTACTTTAGCTAGCCGAAACGTAGCTTTGTACCACATGTGAATCCCCTTTTGTTCTCGCTGTGCTGCCTACTGTTCTATGCTTGCTATCAGGTGCTAAAGAAATGATTCAATGTATATAATTAACTTCTTATTTATCCTTTAATGTTGTTTTGTATTTAGCTAGCCATACCCGTCAAACTGTTTCCTCCCCCACTGATGTTACGTAATCTAAGACTCGATTGCCGTCTACTCTCTTCCGCTGAAAACCTCATATAATGAGTTTGTACCTTACATGATTAAAGAGTAACCGTCAAAAAACGTTAAAAAACTTTAATATGTTGTAGGGCAGGTAATTTCAAGCCCTTTTGCATTGGATTAGTTATTCATTTGGCTCCTCCTCTTGTATTCTGCAGCCACCCCCCCCCCCCTCTCTCCCTGCTCACAGCTGATTCTCCTCACAGCTCAGTTGCTCCAGCACTCAGTCATGTGCTGCCAGGAACACTACCTAATGTGATAACAAAAACACCTAAACTCTCACCTCAGCTTTCCTTACACTTGTATAAACAAATAATCCACACAGACACAAGATGCAGAGCGATCACAATCCCCACACCTTACACTCCACAGCAGGAAAATGCGGAGAGACTCTCCTTCTTCACACTGTCCCCTTATGTGTCTGTGCTGGAGTTTTACATAGGTAGGTACAAAGATAGCTAATATAGAGGATACACATAGATAAATAGATATGAGATGTATATGGGATAGATAGCTAGTTAGTTAAAAAGTAGAAAGTCTAACTAGCTACTTAGTTGGATAGATAGATGATAGATAGTAGAATCTCTGGGTCACATTGGTCAGCATCTTGTGAAGAGGTGACAGGAGGGAGGCCCCTCCCTCTATCTGGCTGTTTGTAGTTTTTTTTGAGAGCTGGAAACCCTGGTTGCTATGGGCCAAAAAAGTACTAAATGAGGACGAGAGGCAAAATACTTTGAGGATATTCCATGGACCATGTTTTTAGGTTTTTTTTTTTGCTCAGAATTACGGTTACACTTTAAGAACTCTCTGGAAGTTCAAAACGCGTCAGATTCCTCCATCATGGTACCTTTTTTAAAAAAAAAATTTAATGAAGATGATAAATTGAGGTTTTACTACACCTTTTTTTCCATGTCTGCTGTGCTGGATTTACCTTCTTCTATCCTGCATTGTACGATCCGGCTCAGCTTATCCCAGCACCAGCATCTAATATATGGCTACAAGGTAAGCGAGCTGAAATTTTTCTTTGTTATCCGATTATAATCCTTGGTCCAATTACAGCAAAAAATTTTGAAACCAATTGTCACAGGAAAAAAAAATTGTCTGGATCTACATTATGAAGTATGCAGTTTCGACTTGCATACAATATTCAACTTAAGAAACCACTATGGAACCTATCTTATACGTAACCCGGGACTGGCTGTATGTTGGGATATCCGGGTTTTCTTTCTCTTCTTTCATGAACACACTGCCTGTGCTATGCCCAATATTCGTGTATTGTAATTTGTTAAGCGTTGCCGAATGTCTTAATATCAATTTAACATTTATGTTTTTAATGTCTTGATTTGTAAATGAATTGCTATACACTTCTTACTCCATTTCACAGGTTTTATCTTCCTGCTCCGGATATTCCTGGTCACTTGTCCTATCACTTCTGTGTTACTTTTGGTTGTAAGCTTATATTTATTATTGGTCCTATATTATCACACAGTGCTGTCGGGGGGGTGTTTCGGGTGAGGGATGGCGGCTCCTGTATTACCGGATCACAGAGATAAGAAGAAGGACCAAGGCCGGGGCTCGTCATCCACAGCTCAGTGTCTCCTCTCCATCCTGGAGTATATTAGTGGTGACCTCTGGGGGCGCTATATCAGCTCACATAAGGGGGAATATTCTGTATCTTCCTCTCCTCTATATTTATGGCAGACGGTTATTATAGGATTTCTGGACTAGTTCCTATAACATTGTATCTATAGATTAAAGGGCAGAATACTTCCGAATACAAGACAAAGAGGACAAAGTGTTATTACCAGAGAACTTCATAAATCTTATACTAGCATTAATCCCAATCCAATGCAGAGACCGGACAGACACGAGCTATCCAAGTCTACGGACACTAGCCGGTCAGACAAGTCCAGCCACTGGCGGTTACCAGACAGACCGACAACGGGCCAGGCTGAGGTAAGGACCGGCAGGCGGTTACCAGACAGGACAATATCTCCAGGTCCGATTATTCCTCATACAGAAGCCACGGGACAGGACTTCGGAGACATTATTATCCAACCTAAGAATAAGGGAGTGGAAGCAGAGGGTCCCGCAGACTGTATCACACAGGATAGGATTAGATACACAGCTCAGCAGATCATGATCACACAGGATAGGAATAATACACCTCAGCAGTCAGTATCCACCAGGATAGGTTAGATTACACAGCTCAGCTAGCATATCACACAGGAGAGGATTAGATACACAGCTCAGCAGACAGTATCACAGAGGATTAGATACACAGCTCAGCAGTATCACACATGATCATATTAGATACCAAGCTAACCTGTGACTGTACACACAGATGGGTTTGATACTGCTGCTGAATCTAATGTATGGTAATAATCTTTATTTATATGGCGCCATCAATCCGTAGCTTTCCGAATCACAGGGAGACATATCAAAATATAATATACATTGCGGGAGAAAAATTCATACGAAACAAAGATGAGCTTACAGTCTATGTGGGGGGGGCATGAGAGGGGGTGACACAAGCTTGCATACATGAGGATGAGGGGGTGACACAAGCTTACAGACTATGATGAGGTGGTGACACAGAGGTTGTAGAATGGTCCAGCGATTCTTTTAAAGGAACAATTACCACATTTTTCGCACTTAAGGCACACAAAACATCCTTTGATTTTCCTCAGAAATCAAAGGTGCGCCTATATTCATTGAGCCTTATATGAACCGTACTTACAGACAACAGGCTGCCTGAACCTGTGCACAGGTCGCCACCTGCTGTCATGTCATCCATCCTTATAATCAGGTGCGCCTTATACATAAACCTAGACATTTAGCAGGCATTTATTAATGGTGCGCCTTATAATTCGGTGCGCCTATAGTCGGTAAAATACGGTAAAGTAATTTATAAATAAAAATTTCTGCTGCTGACCCAGCCATCAGCCGCCATCTTATTTACAGGGTCCAAGGTGAAAGTGGCCACAGGAAAGCCTGGAGCTCGGTATATATTCTGCTGTTTACCAGATAACAGACAGAAGAGACATAGGATAATTAGTAAGAGGGAGAGGTGACGTTACATGCAGTTAGTGCGTATGATAGATCTGTCCACGATGTGGGTTTTAAGAACACGTTTGAAACTTTGGAGGTTGGTATTGGTTCCTGAGAGTCCGGGAGGGCATTCCAGAGAATTGGTGCAGCTCAGGAGAGTCCTGGAGACGTGGCATGAGAGGTAAATTAAGGTAGAGATTAATCTAATATCTGGCAATCGAAGAGCACGGGAAGGGCGATAGACTGAGATGTGAGAGGGGAGTGAGGGGAGAGCAGCATTATTCAGAGCTTTGTGGATGAGGGGTTATTATGTTTAAAGTGAAACGGAAGGAGACGGGGCAGCCGTGCAGTGATGTGGCACAAACGGAGTGTGCATCCGTGTAGCCAGGGGCGTCGCTAGGCTAAAGATATCCGGGCTCGTGCCCGATCTTTGGCCTGTGCCCCGATCAGCGGCACTCTTGTCCCCCTGTCCGGGTCCTCACCCCTCTCTCACTTCTATCTGGGTCCCTTCCGGGCACGATAGAGGCGAGCGCTGCAGTGAAGAATGGAGCTATAAGCTCCGTCTTTCACTACAACATAGCAGGAGACACGGTGACGTCATTAAACCGCGTCTCCTGCTTCTACCAGCTGACTAACGCGTGGGACCGAGACGCGGTGTGATGACGTCACCGCGACTCATTCCCACACAGCGAGGGAGGAGAGAGGCAAGAAGAAGACAGGTGAGCATGAAGTTGTTTTTTTTTTAATTCAGTGTAGGAATTTGCTAGGGGGTGCCAATTTGCTGGGGGGAACGGCGGCTGGGGAATAAATGACCGGGGTCATAATTTCTGGAATGCTATGGGGACATTAATTTCATTATGGGGGGTGTATGGACCATTTCTCAAGGGGGGTAATATTAATTATGTGGGGGATATTATCCATTGTCAGGGGGAATCCATTACTGGGGAGCTAATGGAAAAATTAATTTCTTGTGGGGGGGAGATTGTGGGGGATATCAATAGCTGGTGGAGGGGGCCATCAATTGCTGAGAGGGGCTGGTTGGGGAAAATTCCATTGCTGGGGGGGCATCCGTGCTTGGAGGCTGACATGGAATATAATTTTGTGAGGCAGGGGAGGCTGTGGATGACATCCATGCTTGGGAGGTAATGGTAACATAATTTCTGGGGGTTTTGTGGAACATCATTTGCTGATGGGGGGTCGTATCAATTGCTGAGGATCTATGGGGCACATCCATTCCTGGCTGGGGTGGGGCTGAAGACAACATCAAATGCTGAGAGGGGCTGATGAGGTCATCTATTGCAGAGGGGATGGGGAATCTGTTCCTGGGGGTGGGGTGGAATATTAATTTCTGGGGGGGGGGGCTATATATGACATACATTGATGGGGAGCTAATGGGAACATTCATTTCTGGGGGATTTATGGGAGACATCAATTGCTTGGAGGGGGGAAAACGTCAATTGCTGGGTGTCTATGGGGCACATGCATTGCTGGGGGTGGGGACAACATTTCGAGGGCTGGGGTGTATTCATGGGTTGGGTTTTGGGCATATACCTTTTTGAAGGTACATTAATTGTGGGGGGCTTTGGACACCAATACTGGGATGTGATGGGATGGCATCAATAATGTGTAAGGGCAGGAGGGACATCCTATTGTGTGGGGGCTGCAGAGAATATGAATTTCTTTGGGGATTGTTAATTGCCCATTATATATACATTATATACTGGAGGGTTGTGGGGACATCCCTTATGGGTGAGACTTATTTATGTGGGAGAATTATCAGTGGGTGGGGGCATTATTTAGTGTGGGGATTTTCGGCGGCTCCTAATTAGATAATTAGAAAGGGTCACGTGGTAGGGCATTATCAAGGTGAGAGGTATTAAGTGCATTATTACTGTTAGGCCAATGTATTGTGGAGGGTCAGTTATTGTGGGGGCCACAATGGGGACAATGTAGGGGTAGCAGAAGGATAACTGTGTTAGGGGACCAAGATATAGGAACAATAAGATGCCGTGTGGTAAACTTTACAGTGAGGAGAATTGGTGATGCGGGGCTAATGGAGAAGAGAGAACAACTACAGTCCGAGGACACATCACCTGCAGGCAATGGATGGAATTGGTTTTTGGCGGAAACTCATTTGAGGGGGTCATGTACAAAAATGGTCACCCTGTCAATTAATACAAATGCATTGGGGCCCATGCCCAGATCTTTTGCCATCCTACAACGCCTCTGCGGTAGCGTTTGGTCTGAAAGACGAATCTGCCTGCTACATTAGAATAGATGTAGGGAGAGAGTTTGGAAAGATGATTAGTAGGGAGTTACAGGAGTTAGTCGAGAGTGATAAGCGCAACAATTAGCATTCAATTCAATCCCAAGACAGCGCCTGCTGCCTCGGTGCTACAGTGATCCCACAGATCGAGATGGAGAGGTCAGGGTTAGGTAAGGTGGAAAAACAAGAAGTTCAGTCTTAGAAAGATTAAGTTTCAAGAAGTGAGAGGACATGATGCTGGAGACAGTAGAGAGACAGTCACTAGTGTTTTGGATTAGGCCAGGGCTGATGTTACGTGCAGAAGTGTCATCTGGGTGTCATTAGCATAGAGGGAGAAAAGGACCTAGGACTGAGCCCTGAGGAACCCAACACTGAGAGGAAGATGAGAAGAGAAAGATCCAGAAAAGGAGACTCTGGTGGTTTTCTTCCTATCTCTCTGACCGCACTTTCAGAGTGCAGTGTCCTTTAGGCCAATGGAGCGAAGCCCCTGAGGAGGAGCTGGTGGTCCACAGTATCGAACGCTGCCGAGAGATCCAGAAGGATAAGGAGGGATTAGTCACCTTTGGATTTTGCAGTGAGGAGATCATTGAAGACTTTAGAAAGAGCAGTTTCAGTGGATAACATAGACCAGAAACCAGATGTAGGGGGTCAAGGAGGGAGTTAGCTGAGAGAGAGGGCGGGTTATAGAGAGAGAGGGCGGGTTATAGAGAGAGAGAGAGATGGCGGGTTATAGAGAGAGAGGGCGGGTTATAGAGAGAGAGGGCGGGTTATAGAGAGAGAGGGCGGGTTATAGAGAGAGAGGGCGGGTTATAGAGAGATAGACCGGGCGTTCCAGGAGTTTGGAGATGAAAGGGAGGTTAGAGACTGGTCTGTAGTTAGTAGCACTGGATGGGTCCAGGGAAGGTTTCTTTAGTAAAGGGGTAACAATTTCTTCGACCTCTGGTCCGGACTGTCTCTCTGAAATATGCAACCGTCGTTGTATTGTCGGAGCAAGATCTTTAGGTGCTTCCCTTTTAGATGCTCACGGTACAGGCTTCCACGGGTTTTTAGGACGGCATTTCAGCTCCCTTCGTTCAGGCACCATGACCATTGAATGGGACCCAGAGACCCGTGTGAACGTCCTTCCTTGGACAGAAAAAGAGTCCCAACTGAGGGCTGGCATCTGTTGGACCTGGATATTTGGCCAGAGAACTCAGTTCACACCTCTTGAACGGTGATCACTAGATCGCTCCAACAGTTTAAGGGTTTTTTACTGCGGTGAAGGAATTTCAATAGTAAATTCAGGTGAGGTAGTCTTTGTCCCTTTTTGACAGGATCGGAATGGAGAGGTTGTTAGGTGCCTTATGGGCACCAGGCTACACATTGGATGCCAGGAGGTATGGACCCCAGAAGACTCATCGCGCTCGTATCGAGATGCATTGTATTTTCTCTCTCTGGAAGTACTTGATTTTCAGAAGTAATCTGCCCGCGTCTATTTTCCGAGTCTCCACAAGTAAGAAATCGTCCAGGTATGGGACCACAGGACTTCTTCGGTCCTCAAGTATTGACCACTTCCGCCATGACTTTGGTAAAGACTCAGGAGCTTCTTTCTCGGGCGCCCGGAGCTGGAAAACACCTGTCCAGTTTCTGCAGGGTAGGGTAGGACCAATGCATCACCAATAGATGATGTGTCAGACTTACACGAGGATTGCTCTCTGGACGGAAAAAAACCTTTCTCCTTTTGTAGATGAGGAGGAGAAGACATAAATTCTATATCGGTAACCATTCTTGGAACATGGAAGTCCACCAACCTGTTGTGTGTTATGTCTGCCAAGGGGGGAGGAAAGGTTCTTCACCTTCCCCCTTCCACCCCCCTTGCGCAATCAGTGCTTCTTTTCTGGTTTTGTTCGAGGAAACTGAACAGGGAATGGCTTATCTTTCCTCCCCTGGAGCATCCAGACGCCCTGTCTCCAGGAAGATCTCCCCTTATTCTTTGGTTGGTCCTTGTTTGCTCTAAAGACCAAGAAAAAAACTTGCTTTTGTGGGTAGGTTTAGGTCAGGAAAACCTCTTCTTCTTATCTCAAGAGTTTGTCAATAGAAATCTCATCTGAGTCAGATTTCGAAAAAGCATTCACCCTGAAAAAAGGACAGGCTTTGCAAAGTTTTGCTCATAGAAAAAAACTGTCACTTCCCCGACCATGGTTTTAGCCAGAGGGCCCTTCTGGTCCGGCATTTGATTGAGTCGGCGGCATCTCTTGAGGCAAAGCGAATGCGAACTTAGATTCTGCTGAGGCATCAGCTAAAAAGGCAGTAGCAGATGTTTAATAAAGCAATGAATCGAGAGTCTTCTCCAGGGGTGCCTTCCCCTGAGTATGGTCTTCAAACCCAACTTAACATAGAATAGGAGAGGTGCGGGGATAATGAGGGTTGAAGCAGCAATGTTTGTTTTGATTTGTAGTCATTGAAGATCCCAAGTTTTTTAAGTAGACAATCCCCAAATTTTCATGTCCAAGCATCTTTAAGTAGTGACGTGGAATCCTCAAACGGTTAAATCCTCTTTTTTACAACTTTGGTACTAGGGAATGCGATATAATGTTGGTACGTTCTCCGCCACAATTTGGTCTCTTCTGTGTCCAGAACTAGTAAGCTATTTTAAAGTCTTTAGGGACATTTAAACCGTCTCTCTGGTCTCCTCCCGTCGACTACCATCCTCAATTCCTAGTATCCCTTAGTGGCCTTATTAAAGCTATCCAATCTTCATGGCAAACAAAAATTTGGGCAGTTACACCTCGAGGTTGTGAAAAAACACTCCTGGTCTTCTGACTATCGTACTGAAGCATGAAGGTCCTAGTCCTCAATCCTTATCGATATCGAGACTAATTTGGGTTTTTTCAAGGGGGGCCCTTTAGAGGCCTTAATTCTTCCCCTCATAATGGTTCCTTAACTTCATCAAAACGAGAGGGGTTTCTCTTTACACAGGCTGTTCTTACATGAGGCAGTCGAATTCGACTTACCAAATTGGCAAATGCCTTAGAGGAGCTCTTATAGGCTATCCTTAATCTGGCTCCTTCTCTTTGGGCTTGTCTTCTCTTCTTTTGGAGACGTCTCTCTTCCTTTACTAAGAGATACGAGAGTGCTACATCAAGTAAAGACCTCCCTCCAAAAGAGACCCAAAACAATGGCATATGACAGGGAAATAACCCCACACGTCCAAAAAAGTCGTACTACTCACGAACCCCAGGGTTGGGACTGCGTATCAGCCCACATCCGCCTCGCATTTGCCTCTGCTCATGGAACCTCTGCAGACCCAGATGAAATCTCACTGGTGCGTCTAAAATATCACCTCCGGCGCTGCTGACGTCATCTAGTGGCAGCCCGTCGCCCTGCTCTGCCCGCACTTCCTGCGCCGAGTCTCGCGAGGACGTCACTCCGGTCACGGAAGTGGGGCTCGCCGCGAAAGGCGATCGTGTGCCGGCCGCTCGGAACCCCAACAGGGAGCCCGTTCCTATGGCCCGTCACGCCACAAAGGGCACCAGCCCGAGTCTGTTATACTGCAGAACTTGATAAGCACTAATATTATTTCCTTTTCGGCAGTCGTGTTTTCAGGTCATCTGTTTTGCTTGCAGAGCTAGACAAGCTTGTGATTGTTCACGTATCGTTCGCACAGCAGATATGGAAGCGCTTCCTACTCTATTCTTGTAACTCCATTCTCCACAGCCGTTTGTTCTCTCAGCCATGTTATGAAGGTCATGGTTACAGTAGATTTTTCTTTCAGACTAACCCTTTGGCCAGTGTAGATTGCAAGTAGTGCATAATATTATGCATGCAATAGACTCCCAAATCATCAGTCACATGGGCTAACAACCTACTCTACTAGATTCTTTTTTTTTTTATAAAACATTTTATTGTGTGTTTGTTACAATTTTTTTATATACATACGTCTATGACACAAAGACCAAATAATACAGCAACATAACCTTCCCCCCCACCCCACACCCGTACACCCTGTTACTGTAGAGACGGTTTAAGGTAGATTTATAATTGGTACCAAAGGACCGCTATCCGGACTCTTATAAGTCCTTACTAAAGAGTGTAAGGACCTAGATAGAGAAATATCTATTATTATGTGCCTAACAAATCATTCGTGTATCTGAGTAGTGTCTGACAGATCGTCAGAGCTTTGTTGGTAGTCCCGCCGTATTCAACAACCCACCTGCCCCATTCCTGTCAACATTTCTTAGGGAATTTCCTCTTTATAGTTACGACTCCCCACTTCACAATTATTGGTTGTACCTTGGTTTATGAATCCTGCACTGTAGTGCACAAGTTTGAACCACCGAGAGCGCTATGGCCTTACTAGCCAAATATAAACTTTTCTGCAAAACAATCGGTACTGCCTTGGCCATGGTGTACTTGCAGATCAACCCAATAAAAGAACCCCTCGGATCCGGTTCCTAAGCCACCGAATCACTTTATCCGATGAATGAAGAATTTGCTTTCCAGAATTCATCTCCACTCCCTACCATAGCCACACAATGAAGACAGAATTAGCGCATTTGGAGTGACATCTAGAGAGAACAAGGAGTCGAACGACAGTCACCTATTTGATGGAGCAAGATTGGCGTCTTATCACCCTATGCAGAATAAAATTTCGTGAAATACTTTGGGCCGGTTGCGGGAGAGAACATGATTGTAACTCTTCGCAAAACGTACATCCCATTGAGTGTCGGAATTTCCCCCCAGATCTGCTTCGCCATTTATCCTTTATATTAAAGGGTGTTTCTTTTAAGTATTCTTACACATCAATCTAGAGTAAATACAGGTATATCTTCCCTAGCCCCTTCCCCCACACCTGCATTGCAGGGATCACGTTTCAGAGTCTGATCAGGGATGTGCGTCGTTTTTGGTCAGTGAAAAAGCCCATGTTGCATCAAGTGCAAGCATTTTCAGGCAAAAGTTTTGTTGCAGTGTCTCCAGGTTTCCAGCGCGGTTTTGATTGCAATTTCAATGCTTGAACAATTGACTGTAAGAGGCTCTGTAGACTTTTCTATGGCATGTATGCCGTAGGAAAAAACGCCTCGCACGTGACTTCGCAACTTGGCAAGTGTCTCCAGAGTGACAATGGTTTGATGCGTCTCCATTGACTTGTATGTGCGTTTTTACTGGCACGTCTGACTTGCAAAAGTAGCGCAGGTCGAGATTTTAAAGCCGTTATAAAAAGAATTGCAAGTCTGTAAAAGACCATTTGGTTTACAAGGTCAGAGTGGCACAGTCAAGTTCCGCGCTCAAAGTACCGTGACAAAACGCAGTGTGAAAGGGCACTTACTCGAGGGCCCCCCTCCTACGCTATTTGACACTTGATTTGAAGTTGGAATCCTTTCATCTTTGATCGCTTTTGCTACCATGTCTTCGCAGTTGGAGAACTTATAAAATCTGTGTCATGTGGTAGATGCAAGAGATTTCTCTTGCCGAGTGCTCAAAGGATTTAAAAGTCTCGTCTGTCTATTAATGATGAGTGAACCAACCATTCTGCCCCTACAATGGGGTGAACCACCCGGCGTATCTCATCCCTTATTTCCCCACTTTCCTATCTGTATGCCTGCAACTGGTGGTACCAATGCCCATCATGGTGATAATATATCTACCGTTTGGCCCTCTACTCTTTCCTATTTTGGCTATCTACCTGCCTATCCATCCTCACCTTCGATTGTAGGTGACAGTGCAGCCATATCGGACCGCTGAGAACGCACCCCCAGACGCGCTGGACTGAGAATTGCGCGCATGCACCCCTCTCGGGTCCTGGGGCCAATTAGGATTGTCTGCTCACGGTCCTGGGGCTTGGCGATGTATCCACTTACTCACAGCGGTGTCTCCCTGATGAGACTCCTGCGCGCGTTGGTCCCATCTGCTGGCGGGCACCACTCGTGGCCAAGCCTCTCCCCTGTTTCATGGTGCTTTTGTCGCTTAGCCCCAAATTTGGCTTGGGGACACCCGTCGATATCTCCAAACCCCCTGCTCCGTGTCAGCCCTGTCTTGATCGACCCGGCGGCGCCGAAATATATATTGAGAATCCAGTGGGGGGAGCTCGACTAACACACGGCCGCTTACATCCGCTGCTAGGCCTCATACCTCCTTAAAGCCGGATGCCACAAACTTAAAACATCCCAAGGAGCGTTGAACAGCGACTCATTTGTAATGGAAGGGAGGATCCGCCCTCCAAATCTAGCCAAGACCCCCGTTCCCTCTAAAACTCATCTCAAACAGGAGAAGACTGAGAGCAGCCAAGAGGCCCATGATCCCTCTGGATGAACTGCAGAGATCTACAGTGAGATGGAGAGTCTGCCCAAGACAAATATTAGTCATACACTGCAGATCTGCGCTTTATAAAGAGTGGCAAGAGAAGCCATTTCCCTTATTCAAGCCGTCTCGGGGACACAAACATGTGGAAAGAAGGTGCTTCTGTCAGATGAAACCAAAAGATCAAAACATATTTGGCCACAGTGACAAGTGGTTGTTCTATGATGTAGCTTCCATACACAATCCTTATACAGTATAAAATGGGGATTCTCCTGTTTGATATGAAGGCGTTGTAAGGACAGGGGTGTAGGACGACCACTGGAAACCGCGGATGATGACGTCAAGCCTCATCCTGGGAGCGGAGTCTAAGGGGCAACAGCTTTTCACCAGAGCCGCCGCTGAATAGCGGTTTGGGCTGCTGCGGCGGGTGCCGATACCAAACAGAGTTCGCTCCAAAGGCGTGTTGCTGATATGTTCGGTTGGCGAGGTACAGTATCGTAAGGCTGATGGTGGAGTTCATGCACAGGCTGGAGGGCAGGAAAAGTGGGTAGAGGATCGAGTCAGGAACAAGGCAGAGGTCAGGGCTGGCAGCAAAGGAGTGAAGTCAGGAAACACTATAAACGCCCTGGGAAACAGAGACAAGCTTTCAAAAGGCAAAGGCACAAAGATCCGACAGGAGACACAGGAAGAGGCAGGAATTTAACAGAGAAGGTGGCTAGCCAGGGCCAATACACAACGGAGATGCGTCTGCTTTATACATTTAGAGAAGCGCCTGCTTAGGACACAGGGCACGGCTGCACGGAGCGCCAAGAGACCGCGCGGGAGCAAGGAATAGGTAAGTGAGCCTGCAGCCGAGCCACGGGCACTGGGGCACGGAACGCACAAGGGTGCGCCTATGACCCAGAACATGGGTCAGGGGCTAATTTTGCACATGAGCCCCAAATTCCTCTTTCAGCACTAGAGGCAAAATCACAGACGACACTAGACTCCCAGAGCTGTGCCCGGCAGTAATAGAGAGCCTGAGGAGGGAAATCAGTGAGATACAGTTCGGAAGCTATAAAAAAAAATTCACAGCCGGTAAAAGCCCGGGATCTGATGTGGTACATACTCAATCATTTTATAACACATTTAGGGAATCTCTGACCCCTTCTTGACAAGGTGTAGAGCGACAATATCACCAGGGATAGTGTCCAGTGTCAATTTCCAGGCGACATTAGGCCACTGAGGAGGCGTCAACCTCAGCTGGAAAGGCTTCTCCGTATCAGGGCCGTGTGGGAAACTGGGTCTGGGCAAAGCTGACTTTCAGTCTAAAGAAGGCTTCTTCAGCCGCCAGGGGCCAGAGTTGGGATTGGCGTTCTTTCTTAGGTCAGTGCCACAAGGGGAGAAACAAGAGAGGAGTCGCGGAATAAACTGCAGTTCTAAAGGGCCAAAGCACCAGGAATCTCTGTATTGCACGCAGTCCTATCGGGCGAGGCCATTGAAGAACGCAAGACAACTAACTTATCCTCTGTAGACCCCTGTCAGAATCATATAGCCAAGAAGGAAAGACCTTCTGGTTGGAATGGCACTTCCAATTTGTCGAAAGGGGATTGGCTCTTAAACGACTAGGCTTGCCGTAAATGGGACAGTGGGGACTCAAGGTCCATAGAAAAACGGTGGATATAAACGAAGATAGACCAAGACACAGGCTATATAGCAAGTCTCTGAAAATGCCTGACGATCTCCTGAAAAGACAGTGGTGTGCAGAGTCCAAATGGCATGACCAGGTACTCAATAGTGCCCATCACGAGTATTGAAGGCAGTCTTCCATTCATCACTTTTGCGATTCGGATAGCTGTGACGGGTCTTTCTGTCCGAGGAGGAGTAGTCAATGCCAGGGCCTTCCTGGAAGAGGAGGATGATGATGAAAGCTGCACCGTGAACATTATGCCGACACAGTTGGTTACGGGAACGGTCTATGTGCAAGGAGCACATGAAAGTGAAATGAAAGATAAAGAAGCTGCCAACAGGCTGGGGTCCCCATCATACTTGGATGGACATGGAGAGTCTCAGCCTAGGTTTCAGGGGAAGGTAGGCCAACCGGAGTAGAGGAGGAGCCACAGGAACTTGTCTCTGCGCTGTATTAACCATCAATTGAGCAACATGGTGACCTTACGTGGCAACCTCCTTGAACTGTTGGAACACAGTGTGGTGTTAAGCCAAACAGGTAGTCTACTATCAGGCACCAGGGGTAGTGGACACCCCCATGGACCACCACGGTGTTGACGTAAGCCGACACCTTGGACCAGAGTATAAGTGGTACTCTGGTTTCACTAGAGCTCGCTGCAAAGCAGGTTCTGGTGGTGGCAACGAGCGAGGTACAGAGATGTTCACCAGATCGAAAAAAACTTTCTCAAAGGCCAAACATCATCCGGTGGGGTTGCAGGAAGAATCTGGGCTATAAAGGATTCTGGGGAAAGGCCAGCATGGTGCACTAGCGCCTTTAACCTTCAGGAGCCCGGCACGTGCACACTAGGAGACAGGACTGTGCACGATTAGACCACCGGAGCCAGGAAAATGAAGGTGGACAGGGTAAGTAGACTGTGGCGCGCTGAAGATGGGGGGGCACGGGTGAGGCCCGCAACCACGGACGGGGTCGCGGGAGACATTGTGACAGGTCTTTTTCGCAATAGTGATTGGATTTTCTTCTAACCAACAACTATTGTACCTTTGTTAATAATTTTTTTCTCCAATGAAAATGGCTCATTTGAGCTAGCCGAACGTAGCTTGTATCCACATGTGATCCCCTTTTGTTCTCGCTTGCTGCCTACCTGTTCTATGCTTGCTATCAGGTGCTAAAGAAATGATTCAATGTATATATATTAACTTACTTATTTATCCTTAATGTTGTTTTGTATTTAGTAGCCATACCCGTCAAACTGTTTCCTCCCCACTGATGTTACGTAATCTAAGACTCCGATTGCCGCTCTACTTCCGCTGAAAACCTCATATAATGAGTTTGTACCTTACGATGATAAAGAGTAACCGTCAAAAAACGTTAAAAAAAACTGTAATATGTTGTAGGGCAGGTAATTTCAAGCCCTTTTGCATGGATGAGTTAGTTCATATTATTGCTCCTTCCTCTTGTATTCTGCAGCCAGCCCTCACCCCCTCTCTCCCTGCTCACAGCTGATTCTCCTCACAGCTCAGTGCTCCAGCCACTCAGTCATGTGCTGCCAGGAACACTACCTAATGTGATAACAAAAACACCTAAAATCTCACCTCACAGCTTTCCTTACACTTGATATAAACAAATAATCCACACAGACAAAAGATGCAGAGCTGAACAATCCCCCCAAACACCTTACACATACAGCAGGAAAATGCAGGAGAGACTTCCATGTCTTCACACTGTCCCCTTATGTGCTGTGCTGGAGTTTACATAGGTAGGTACAAAGATAGCTAATATAGAGGATACACATAGATAAATAGATATGAGATGTAATGGATAGATAGCTAGTTATGTAAAAAGTAGAAAGTCAACTAGCTACTTAGTTGGATAGTAGATAGATAGAGATAGATAGAAAGCTCTTGGTGTCCATTGGTCCGCATTGTGAAGAGGTGACAGGAGGTGACCCCTGCCCTCTAATCTGCTGTTTGTAGTTTTTTTGAGGAGCTGGAAACCTGGTGCTATGGGCCAAAAAGTACTAATGAGGACGAGAGGCAAAATACTTTGAGGAATATTCCATGGGACATGTTTTTAGAGTTTTTTTTTTGTCAGAAGTTACGGTTACACTTTAAGAAAATCTCTGGAAGTTCAAAACGGTCAGATTCCTCCATCATGGTACTTTTTTAAAAAAAAAATTAATGAGATGAGAATAATTGAGGTTTTAATACACCTTTATTTTCCATGTCTGCTGGGCTGGATTTACCTTTTCTTCCTGCACTTGACTGATCTCGGTCAGCTTATCCAGCACCAGCATCTAATATTATGGTACAAGGGAAGCGAGCTGAAATTTTCTTTGTTATCCGATTATATCCTTGGTCCAATTACAGCAAAAAATTTTGAAACCAATTGTCACAGGGAAAAAAAAATTGTCTGGATCTACACATTATGAAGTATGCAGTTTCGACTTGCATACAATATTCAACTTAAGAAACAAAACTATGGAACCTATCTTATACGTAACCCGGGGAACTGGCTGTATGTTGGGATATCCGGGTTTTCTTCCTTCTTTTATGACACACTGCCTGTGCTTTGCCCAATTATCTGTGTATTGTAATTTGTTAAGCGTTGCCGTATGTCTTAATATCAATTAACATTTATGTTTTAATGTCTTGATTTGTAAAAATTGATTGCATTACACTCTTACTGATATTTCACAGGTTATGCTTCCTGCTCCGGATGATTCTGGTATCACTTGTCCTATCACTTCTGTGTATTTTGGTTGTAGAGCTTTATATTTATGTTATTATGGTCCTATAATCACACAGGTGTAAGGGGGTGTTGTGAGGCGATAGGTGATGGGTGGTCCTGTATTACCGGGATCACAGAGATAAGAGAAGGACAAGCGCGGGGCTCGTCCATCCACAGCTCAGTGTCTCCTCTCCAGTCTGGAATATTGTATGTGACCTCTGGGGGCGGGTGCGCATATAGTCAGCTCCCTAATAATGAGATAATTCTGTATCTTCCTCTCCTCTATATTTATGAGAGAGGTGTATTATAGATTTCGGACTAGTTTCCATTATACATTGTATATCATAGATTATAGGGAGAATCATTCCGGAATAAAAACAGACACAGGAAGCCGGATACAAAGTGTCTATTACCAGAGAACTTCATAATCTCTATACCTTACTATAATCCCATCCAACCTGCAGAGGACCGGACCAGAGCTCCCAGCAGGACACTGAGCGTCAGGACCAGGCAGGCGGTTTACCAGACAGGTACATAGATCTCCAGGTCCAGATTATTCCTCATTACAGAAGCCACGGGGAACAGGACGTGTTTGGGAGAACATATTATCCAACCGTAAGAATAAGAGGAATGTGAAGAGAGGTGTCCCGCGACTGATCACACAGGATAGGATTAGATACACAGCTAGCAGCAGTATCACCAAAAAAACACAAACAACAACAGGATAGGATTAGATACACAGCCTGCAGTCAGTACACACAGGAGGTTAGATACACAGCTCACATATCAGAACAGACAGATGATCCACACAGGAGACGGATTAGATACACAGCTCAGCACTGCAGTCTCACACATGATCATATTAGATACCAAGCTAGCCTTGTGACGTATGCACACACGATGGGTTTGATACTGCCTGCTGAACTTAATGGTATGGTAATAATCTTTATTTATAGGCGCCATCAAATTCCGTAGCTTTACGAATCACAGGGAGACATATACAAATGATAATATTACATTGCGGAGGCAAAAGTCATACGGAACAATAGAGTGAGTTCGTCCTATAGGATGAGGGGGGGACACAGAGCTTGCATACAGGATGATGGGGGTGACACAAGAGCTTACAGACTATGAGGATGAGGAGGGTGGTGTACAAAGAGGTTGTAGAATGGTCCAGCGATTCTTTTAAAGGAACAAATTACCACATTTTGCAGATAAGGCAGCACAAAAAATCCTTTGATTTTCTCAGAAATCAAAGGTGCGCCCTAGTTCATTGAGCCTTATATATGAAACCGTACTTACAGACAACAGGCTTGCCTGAACCTGTGCCACAGGTTGCACCTGCTGGTCATATCATCCTTATAATCAGGGGCGCCTTATTACATAACCTAGAACTTTTAGCAGGCATATTAATGGTGCGACTTATAATTCGGTGCGCCTATAGTCGGTAAAAAACGGTTAAAGTAATTTATAATAAATAAAAATTTCTGCTGGCTTGACCCAGCCATCAGCCGCCATCTTATTTACAGGGGTCCAGGTGGATGAAAGTGGCCCACAGGAAAGCCTGGAGCTCGGTTATATATTGCTGTTTACCAGATAACAGACAGGAAGACATATAGGATTAGATTAGTAAAGGGAGAGGTGACGTTACATGCAGTTAGTGCGTAGATAGATCTGTCCACGATGTGGGTGTTTAGAACAGTTTGAAACTTTGGATGGTTGGTATTGGTCTGAGAGTCCGGGGAAGGGGCATTCCAGAGAATTGGTGAGTCAGGAGAATCCTGGAGAAGTGGCATGAGAGGTTCGAATATAAGGTAGAGAATAATCTAATACTGGCAGATCGGAAGAGGCACGGGAAGGGCGATGAGACTGAGAGGTGTGAGAGGGAGATAGGGAGAGGCAGCATTATTCAGAGCTTTGTGGATGAGGGTATTATTTTAAAGTGAATACGGACAGGAGATGGGGAGCCAGTGCAGTGATTGGCACAAATGGATGCATGCACCTGGAGCCAGGGGCGTCGTAGGCTAAAGATCACGGGGCTCGTTCGCCCGGAACATCAGCGGCACCTTGTCCCACCGGTCCCGGGGGTCCTCACCTCTCTCACTTCAATCTGGGTCCCTTCCGGGCACCAGATAGAGGCGAGCGCTGCAGTGAGAATGGAGCTATAAGCTCGCGTTTCACTACACACTAGCAGGAGACACCCGGTGACGTCAATTAAACCGCGTCTCCTGCTTCTACCAGCTGCTAAGAGCGTGGGAGCCGGAGACGCGGTGTGATGACGTCACCGGATCATTCCCACACAGCGAGAAGGAGGAGAGGAGGCAAGAAGAAGACAGGTGAGCATGAAGTTGTTTTTTTTTTAATTCAGTGTAGGAATTTGCTAGGGGGTGCCCAATTTGCTGGGGGGACAGGGCTGAGTGGGGGACATAAATGACCGGGGTCATAATTTTTGGAAATGCTATGGGGACATTAATTTCATTATGTGGGGTGTATGGACCATTTTCTAAGGGGGGTGGGGGTATATTAATTTATGTGGGGGATATTATCCATTGTCAGGGGGAATCACTACTGGGGACGCTAATGAAAAATTAATTTTTGTGGGGGGGGAGATTTGGGGGATATCAATAGTGGTGGAGGGGGATAATTGCTGAGAGGGCTGGTGGGGAAAATTCTGCTGTGGGGGCATCCGTGCTTGGGGTGACATGGAATATGTAATTTGGTGAGGCAGGGGAGGCTGTGGATGACATCCATGTTGGGAGGTAATGGTAACATAATTTCTGGGGGGGGTTGTGGGACACATCATTTGCTGAGTGGGGGGGTGGGCGTATCAATTGCTGAGGATCTATGGGGCACATCCATTGCTTGGGGGTGGGGCTGAGAAGACAACATCAAATGCTGAGAGGGGCTGATGAGGGTATCTATTGCAGAGGGGATGGGGGACATCTGTTCCTCAGGGGGTGGGTGGAATAATTAATCTGGGGGGGGGGGGCTATATATGACATACATTGATGGGGAGCCTAATGGGAACATTCATTTCTGGGGGATTTTGGGAGACATCAATTGCTGGAGGGGGAAAACGTCAATTGCTGGGTTGTCTATGGGGCCACATGCATTGCTGGGGGTGGGGACACACATTTCGGAGGGCTGGGGTGTATTCATGTGGGGTTTGGGGGCATACCTTTTTGAAGGGTAAATTCAATTGTGGGGGGGCTTTGGGGGACACAGTACTTACTGGATGTTGATGGGATGGCATCAATAAGTGAAGGGCAGGAGGGGACCCTATTTGTGTGGGGGGCTGCAGAGGAGATTTCTTTGGGGATTGTTAATTGCCCATTAATATAAAAATTATATACTGGAGGTTGTGGGGACATCCCTATTGGTGAGACTTATTTAGGGAGAATTATCAGTGGGGGGGGCATTTATTAGTGTTGGGGTTTTTCGGCGGGCTCCTAATTAGATAATTAGAAAGGGTCAACTGTGGGAGGGCATTATCAAGGTGAGAGGTATTAAGTTGCATTATACATGTTAGGCCAATGTATTGTGGAGGGTCGGTCCGTTATTGTGGGGGCCACAATGGGGACAAGTAGGGGTAGACAGAAGGAGTAACTGTGTTAGGGGACCAAGATATAGGAACAATAAGATGACCATGTGTGGTAAATTTACAGTGAGGAGAATTGGTGATGCCGGGGTAATGGAGAAGATAGAGAACAACTACAGTCCGAGGACACCGAAGCATGCAGGCATGGAGGAATTGGTTTGGCGGGAGGAAACTCATTTGGGGGGGGTCAGTGACAAAAATGGTCATCCTGTCAATTTTATATACAAATGCATGGGGCCCATGCCCCAGATCTTTTGCCATCCTAGCAACGCCTCGCGTGTAGCGTTTGGTCTGCAAAGAGAATCTGGCTGCTCATTAGAATAGATGTAGGGGAGAGTTTGGAGGGAAGATGGATTCGTAGGAGTTAGATACAGGAGTTAGTCAGAGGTGAATAAGCGCAACAATTAGCATTCAATTCAATCCAAGACAGCGGCCTGCTGCCTCGGTGATACAGTGATCCCACAGATCGAGATGGAGAGGTTCAGGGTTAGGTAAGGTGGAAAAAAAACAAGAAGTTCAGTCTTAGAAAGATTAAGTTTCAAGAAGTGAGGGACATGATGTGGGACAGTAGAGAGACACGCTACTAGTGTTTTGGCCAGGGCTGATGTTATGTGCAGACGTGTCATCTGGTGTCATAGCATAGGGAGTAAAGGGACCTAGGACTGAGCCCCTGAGGAACCCACACGAGAGGAAGATGAGAAGAGAAAGACCAGAAAAGAGACTTGGTGGTTACTTCCTATCTCTCTGACCGCACTTTCAGAGTGCAGTGTCCTGGCCAATGGAGGAGAAGCCCCTGAGGAGGAGCTGGTGGTCCACAGTACGAACGCTGCCGAGAGATCCAGCAGGATACGGAAGGATTGTCACCTTGGATTTGCCGTGAGGGAGAATCATTGAAGCATTTAGAAAGAGCAGTTCAGTGGATAACATAGACCAGAAACACAGAGTTAGGGGGTCAAGGAGGGAGTTAGCTTAGAGATGAGGGCGGGTTATAGTGAGGAGGGCGGGTTTTAGTAGAGAGAGAGAGAGAGAGTAGGGAGGGCGGGTTATAGAGATGAGAGAGGAGGGAGGGTATTAGAGGAGACGGAGAGACGGGCGGGGGTTATTAGAGAGAGAGAGAGGGCGGGTTATTTATAGAGAGGACGAGAGAGGGCGGGTTATAGAGAGAGAGAGAGAGACGAGGGCGGTTATAGAGAGAGAGGGCGGGTATAGCGGAGAGTGTCGGTATAGTAGATTGAGGCGCGGTAATAGAGAGATGACGGGCGGGTTATAGGTTTATGAGGAGAGGGGCGGTGATAGAGAGTAGACGAGGGTCGGGGATTATAAAGACGAGAGGTATAGAGATGAGCGGGGCAGCGGTTTATAGAGAGAGATGAAGGGCGGGTTATAAGAGAGAGAGAGGCGTTGCGAGCACAACAGGGCGGGTTATAGAGAGAGAGGACGGTTATAAGATAGAGAGGGGGGGCTGTTATACGAGACGATAGGGCGGGTTAATAGAGGAGAGAGAGGGACGGGTTAGGAGAGAGAGTCGGCGGTGGGTTATAAGAGACGATGGCTGTCGGGTTATAGAGAGAGAGGCATATGAGGGGTCTGTTACTAGAAGAGAGGAGGCGGGTCTGGGGCGGCGGGTTCATACGAGAGAGGCATTGGTTATACGGAGAGGCGTCCGGAGTTGAAGAGAATGAATATGGAGGTTAGAGCCACCCAATGGTTGTAGTTATGCACGCACTGGATGCGTCCAGGGAAGGTTCTTAGTAAGGGTGTAAACAGCATTGGAAAGAAGAGCGGGACGACACCAGAAGAGAGAGAGACTGTAAGAGATGTGAGGGGATGGGGTCACTGATGCAGGTAGTGGGGCGAGCAGAGGAAAGGAGCCCGGACACTTCTTCCTCTGTGACTGGCTCAAAGGAAGAGAGTGAACAAGGTAAGGTATGGGAGGGAAGGGAAGGGGATTGGAGGGGTGAGTGCATTGAGCAATTTTA
>WNYA01000168.1:70260-108336 GCA_019512145.1 Engystomops pustulosus | reverse complement strand
TGAGGGGCATTCACATCATTTTGAGAGCTGTTGACCGCGACGTGCATTGGTGCTTGTTGGAGTGTAGTTGTTTGTGATTGTGGTTGGTGAGGCATATATTTGAGCAACTTATACATTGGCGAAATACAATAATTTTTTATCATTTTTAAGTTGCGCCCAAATATTCAGCCCCAAGGGTCTTGGGTCTCTCCTGTGACAGGTTTCTGGCCTGCCCACTTGCCACCCTTGGTTGTTATTGTTAATTAAAATATAATTTTAATAAGTAGTGAAAGAAAGGTGAAAGGTGAAAGGGTTTTTTATCGTATAATGTATGATTTGTTTTGTTGTGTTTTGATTAAACGTGTAATCTAATCCTGGATCCTGCTTGGTACATTTACATTCCACTGAAGCTGCTGTATCTAATCCTATCCTGTGTGATACTGTCTTGCTGAGCTGTATCTAATCCTACCCTGTGGTACATGTCTGCTGAGCTGTGTATCTAATCCTATCCTGTGTATGTACTGCTGAGCTGTGTATCTAATCCTATCCTGTGTGATACGTTGCTGAGCTGTGTATCTAATCCATCGTGTGATACAGTCTGCGAGCTGTGTATCTAATCCTCTCCTGTGTGATACTGCTGCTGAGCTGGTGGTATCTAATCTCTCACTGTGTGATACGTGACTGCTGAGCTGTGTATCTAATCCTCCGATGATACTGACTGCTGAGCTGGTATCTAATCCTATCCATGTGTGATCTGACTGCGTGAGCTGTGTATCTAATCCTCATCCTGTGTGATACTGATTGCTTGAGCGTGTATCTAATCCGACTCTCCTGTGTATATTTCTGCTGAGCTGTGTGTATCTAATCCTATCCTGTGTGATACGTCTGTGAGCTGTGTATCTAATCTCCCTGTGTGATACGGCTGAGCTGTTGTATCTAATCCTCTCCTGTGTGATACGTTGTACATATGATATATGTATGATCACACCGGGGACCCTCTTATATACTGTCCGGGCCAGGGTCTTCGGTTGAGCTTTTTCTGCCTCTTCTGTGAGTTGTAGATATTTTTGTGCGTATTTTAATCTCTTTGATAATGAAAAAGGCGAAAAAAATCTTCCGATGAAATGTGTTTATGTCCCCGCGGCTGATTTCTACTAGAAGTGCCACCCCGTGTCTATGCCCTTCCTTACATGTAATGTGTATGGGTAGGTACCGGACCACCTACGCTTCCTAACGGGACAGAAGGATTTGGGGGCCGCCGACTGGAGAAGAAAGAAGATGATGGGGCCCCTGCTGCTTGATGGGATTTTTTAGACATATGTACTATTATTATAACGAAGTGCTGTCAGGGGTTTATATATACGGTTCCCCAGCAGAGGTGATGGGATAACTCTGCACCTTACTGTACTGTAAGACGTGGGTGCGGAGATGAGGTGATGGAGATGATTGTGGGTGCAGGGTTTTTGTCCCCGGCCCCCTCCTCCATACCATCATGTGGCGGCTCCTGTATTACCGGGTTCAACAGAGTAAAGAGGCACAGGATTTCTGGACTTGGTTCTATATACATTGTATATTTTAGATTTTAGGGAGAATCTTCCGGAACTAAAACGGAGAGGGGTTAGATACACGGCTTCAGCAGTATCACAAGAGAGGATTAGTATACACAGTCACTCCAGCGTTCACAAGAGTAGGATAGATACACAGTCGGCGAAGTATCACAAGAGAGGATTAGATACACAGCTCAGCAGTATCACACAGGAGAGGATTGATGACACAGCACAGCGTATCACAAGAGAGGATTAGTACACATGCTCAGCCAAGTGTCACACAGGAGCGGATTAGATACACAGCTGCAGACAGTTATCACACAGGAGAGGATTAGATGACACAGCTCAAGCGTATCACACGGCTAGGATTAGATACACAGCTCAGCAGTATCACACAAAGGATAGGATAGATACACAGCATCAGCAGTATCACACAGGATGAGGAGTAGATACAAGTCCGCAAGTATCGAGCGGTAGATAGCAAGCTCCAGTACACACAGGAGAGGATTAGATTACACCAGCTCCAGCAGATTCACACATGGATGAGATTAGATAACAAAGGTTATTACCCAGAGAATCTTCATTATATCTAACTTACCGTAATCCTCCAACCTGCGAGGAGAGGAGCAGGACAGAGCTTCCAGAGGACATGAGGCGGAGCCGACAGGCGGTTACCGACAGGTCCGGATCTTCATGGTTCCGGATTATTCCTTATTACAGAAGCCAACAGGACGCAGGGACGTGTCCGGGAAGATGATTATAACCCAAATGTAAGAAAAGAGGAGATTGTGAGGGAGTTATCAGCAGGCGTGTGTCTAACCAGGATAGGATTAGATACACAGCTCAGCCAGTAGTTATCAGACAGGATAGGATTAGATACGCAGCTCAGCAGTAACCACAGGATAGGTAGATACGCAGTCTCAGCAGTTATCACACAGGATGAGGCTTAGATATCACAGCTCGCAGTATCACACAGGATTAGGATTAGATACACAGCGCAGCATGTATCCACGGATAGGATTAGATAACACAGATCAGCAGTCAGTATCAACAGGATTAGGCTTAGATTACACAGGCCTCAGCAGTATCACACAGGAGAGGATTATGTATACACAGCTCAGCAGTAATCACACAGGAGAGGATTAGCTACGCAGCTCAGCAGTATCACACAGGATAGGATTAGATACACAGTCAGCAGTATCACACAGGATGGATTAGATACACAGCTCAGCAGTATCAACAGGATAGATTAGTAACAGCTCAGCGTCAGTATAACACAGAGGATTAGGATTAATACACAGCTCAGGCAGTCAGGATATCACCAGGAGAGGATTGTAGATAACACAGCCAGCAGTATCACCCGGGATAGATTAGATACACAAGCTCAGCGTAGTATCATCACACAGGAGAGGATTAGATACACAGCTCAGCAGTGTCACACAGGAGAGGATTAGATACACAGCTCAGCAGACAGTATCACACAGGATAGGATTAGATACACAGCTCAGCAGTATCACACAGGAGAGGATTAGATACACAGCTCAGCAGTGTCACACATAGCATAACAGCAAACAAAAAAATAAAGTCTTCACACATGGATAGCAATTAGAGATGGGCGAATCGATTCTAACAAAGTAGAATTTGATATGAATTTCACAAAAAATTTGATTCGTCACGAAGCCGAAGCTTACGTTGATTCGCGGGAACAAAGTTTTTTTTTTCTTTCTTTTTTCAGCTATATGGGCGCGAGCACAACGTATTACATGGGGCAGAGAACTCTGGGAAGGAGAAAGGAATACCCCCGATGACATCTGCAGACCTGTAAGCCAATCAGCGACCGGCAGGCTTATGTGATGTCACACAGGCTCACAGCCCTATAAAACTGTTGGCCATTTGCAATCCTGGCATTTTACACTGGATGTGCTGTCTGTAGCGTCCAGCTGCTGCTACTCTACTGTGCAGTAGCGATTCCTGCTCCAATCCCTGGATGTTCTTTAAGGCGGATCTGTATACCCCAAATAGCAGTTCTATTTAGTGACAAAAACGAATGGGAAGAAATCTGTTTTATATTCACGAAGCTGCTGTAGTGATTTGTGGACCTCTCACTTGGTGTCAGTTGTGGGGTATCTGTATAACGTACATTGCAATACCTTTTGGGGGCTCTAGTTTACAGCCAGATGTACATGTCAAATCCACGTAGTTGATTAACCACTATGTCAGACAGAAAGGTGGCAGGTGGAGCAGGCAGAGGTGGCAGCACAGTAAGGGGATGTCGCAGCAGGGGTGACTCTGTGAGGCCAGAACTGCCGTTGTCATCTAGTGGCAGAGTGTTGATCAACAACCCAAAGGTTGTTCAATGGTTGACTAGGTCATCCAGTTTCTCAAATACAACACCTGACAACTCCAGCCAAGAGTCTGTGGGTTCCTCAGATACAACAATTAGTTGGCATGATCCAGGAGCAGGTCAGCGGCCCTCACCTGGCCTCAACCGGGCTCTGTCCTGTTCCTTTCCCGCAGCCAGAGAGCTACTAGGTGGTCTGGGCTCAGCACCACTATTCAGCGAAGAACGATGTGTTTGACACACATGGAGCAGACCCTGCACCAGCAGGTGGTGGCCTACTTGGACAGCACTTTACCACCTCAGGTAGAGGATCCCATGGACTACTGGGCAGCCAACTTGATGCGTGGCCGCAACTTGCGGAGTTTGCAGTAGAGAAGCTGTCCTGCCCGGCCAGTAGTGTGGCATCAGAGTGTGTGTTCAGTGCGGCGGGGGCCATCGTTACCAGGAGCCAGGAGAACCCGCTTGTCCACCCGTAATGTGGAGAGACTGACCTTTGTCAATGCATCAGATAAGATCAGCCATGATGCCTCCTCTAAATGTTGAGAAATGAGTTGGGGTTCTAACTACCTGCCTCAGCTACTATTCTGATGCTGCCACCCGCCTGATGCAACACATCTGCTGCCAGTTGCACCATCTGCCTCCTACCATCTTTACCAGGGACTGGAATTGTCCGTCACTTCCACACTATATCATGGAGCCACTCTGCAGGCTCCTGCTGCTGCCGACGCCACCTCCACACTATATCATTGTGCCACTCTGCAGGCTCCTGCTGCTGCCGACGCCACCTCCACACTATATCATTGTGCCACTCTGTGGCCTACGATGGCGCCGCCACCTTCACACCTCTGACCTCATGCTGCTGCTGGTGCCACCATTGCAGTTGTTTTTTGGCAAAGACATGATATTTTCAGGAAAACTGTACACTATTATGGATGTGGCGTCTCTAATCTTCAAATTTAAATGGAAAATTTCAGCTTCTAATTCATTTCAAACTTCGTCATTGTGCCACAATGTGGACTCCTCTGCTGTTGGCTATGTGGGCTCCTGCTGCCACCACCTCCACACTCTATCACTCTGTGGCTTTCCCTTTTGCTGCCACCTGTGGCCTCTTGCTGCTGCAGGTAACACCACCCCATGCTGATGCTGTCTTGGCCACTATGTGGCCCTACCATGTTTCCGCCACCTCCATAATTTGTAATTGTGCCACTCTGCGGCGCTACTCAGTGCTGCTCCAACTGACCTGTCTCCCTGGAAAACCCTGTTGTTTCCATAATGCTGCTTTCACCCTCCATCACTCTATGACGTTGCCACTATGTTTAATTTCCACCTTCATTTCATCTGTCAGAAGGAATGAAAAGCCTCAGGATTGATAGCCAAAGCAGGAGTGGATACAGAACAAGAGGACATGCAAGTATCCCATTTATGGTCATTCTGTTCTGGATCCACACCTGTTTGTTTTGGCTTAGCCATACTGATGATGGATTATTGACAGATTGAAAGCAGACACTGAGGTGAAAAGAAGGGCAAAAATGTCAGTGACGTCAATGCAAAATTACTGCTGACACCCTCTCCACTCTTTAGGGGGGGGTTCTAAATGTATCCGCTTTAACAGAACAGTTCTGTGTAATCTATGGAATCATCTGATGCCAGTGTAAAAAGAGTGCATTCTGTGATGTTTAGTGAGATCTTGGCCCTCGCTCAGTTCTTTCGAGCTGGCACAGAGTTACCTTGTCAGGCTGCGTTCCCGCTTCACTTATTTGGAAGGTGTGTTGCCCTCTGTAGTGCAATGGAAGGAAGAGTGAAGCGATTCTAAGAGCGGCGGCTGTCATGTGCGTGTCATACTAAAACCACCTCCCTATGCATATTTAAGCATGGCACAACGTTCTACAACACCCTACAGGCTCTCTGCAGCCAGGAAATACCTTTTTTAACGTGATTCGGCACGATTCGATTCGGGTTGAATCAAATTTTTATTTTAAAAAGTCGGCGAATCGGGACGAAACCGAATTTAACATTCGCCCATCTCTAGTAACAATCCATTAGGAAATCCTGTGTGCCTGCTAGGACTGTCTCCGAGGGCCGCTAGGATGCAGTCAGGAATAATCCAAAGGAACAAGGGAACGCAGCACTTCTTGAAAAGCAATGTATTATTTGATTTCTTCTTTTAAATAACAGGAAACATGTAGAGATCTGGTCTACGCGTTTCGAGCACCACGTTCTCTTAATCATGTTGTGTATCTCTGTAGACAAATAAGATTTTGAAACAAACAGCCAATCCTGTATTGGGGGCGTGTCCTGTTAAGGCTTTGATTCACCAGAAGGGAAAACGCCCAACACAGCAGTAAATCTGTAATAACATTGTAAAGATATAATTTCTTCTTATATAAAAGCAAAAAAAAGGGGGGCGTGGCCTGTATGCCGACTGAGAAGGAACGTGTCGCCGCGGAGCTCCGGGGAACCCGAACCCCATCTCCCTCCCAAGGCAGCATCCCTCTACCTGTGCCGCCTCTCTCATGACTCCGGTGGTGCCACCACACACCTGCCGCTGTCCTCCGGTGCCGTCGGAGGCGGGCTGCGGACTCCGCGTCCGCTCCTCCAACTTCCGGCGCAGCCGGCACACTGAATGCCCGCCGCGGCGGACCGCTATCTAGTCCGCCCGGCCCCGCTGTTGCTAGATCGCGGGGGGATCCTCTCTCCGCCAGGATTCCGAGGGTAGCCATAGACAGGGGGACGGCCCACCAGAAGGAGCACCGTGACAGCGCTCCAGCCAGCCTTCATTCCTGCTGGAGGTCGCCATCTTATGCGACTCCCATGCGCTGCCTGAGGCTCTTAGTGCAGCGCAGGGTTAACCCGACATTGCCGGACATGGCCGCCAGAGCCAGGTAGGGAAAGGGATAAGTAAGTTCCCCTGCTGCCTGCACACTAGTGCCCTGGGAACCCTGGTTGTGCAGCCAGCACACTGAGTCCTCCATATCCCTAGTGATCCCCTACTCCTGGGTATGGTTCGTTTATAACCCTGTGCAGTACCGCTGCATACTCCAGCTGGGTTGGTTGTATCTATGGACTATGGATGCTATGCCCTATGACTGGGTTAGTGCTTTCCCTGTGTGCGTGTATCCTTGATGGCCCTCACCATGCCCAGAACGCCATGGGTAACCGGAGGAGGACTGGCTTTAAATTGCACAAAGCAGCGTCCGGTGTGTGTCTGCGCCTCCATCGGCTGATGATGAATCGTCCCTTGAAGATCCCCATTCCGTCCCTTGGAACCCTGGATGCGCCAGGTTGCTCAATCCCAAGCGCTCGTTTCTGGTCGCAGATAGAGTCGAATGCTGCCTAGTAAAAGTGGGAGATTCCCCGCACACAGCCTGCTCTCCTCAGGGGTCCCAACTACCTGCTCACTCCACTCTTTGAGGCTCCCAGAGCGCACAGCTTGTAAGCTACTGAAGAGGTGTGTGATCCGTTGGAACGCGGGCCACGGGTTGGATGGAAAATTTGCAAGAGGTTTTGTCGGCGGCCCAATAAACGGATTGCCATCAAACTGGTCACAATCTTGGTTGGTTGAGCTGCGACAGGACTTTGTTCTTTAAGGCACCGATTGTCACAAAGCTTTTAAAAGAGCAGAATCTACAGACACTGACCGCAGCAATTCTGAGGTGGAGGACGTCCAGAGGCCTTGCCGAACAGATCAGAGAGCTTCAGCGCCAAATGTCTGCATCCATCGACAGAGTATGGACCTCGAAAAATCGCCCTGCGACGAAACAAACGGCAGAGTGGTTGACCTCCCCGAAAAAGTGGGGGGTCTATGACCCTGTATCCTTTTTGGAAAATTGGCTCTTCCCTTAAAAAATATGGCTGCCTGCAGATACTTCTCCCGTTCTTAACTAGTGGAAAGGGCCCATCTGATGTGCCATTCGCCATGGCCCTCCAGGGGGGGGCAATCCAAGACCCTTCCTGGGCCCGGCTGCTGCACCTTTAGGGACAGGGACTCTATCCTCAGGGCTGCCGTACCAAGAGAGGAATTCTCAGTGCCAAAACAGCAGAGTGTTCCTTATATCATGATTTCTCTGCATCCGTCAGGAAGCAACGAGCACAATTCACGAGGTCCGTGCCGTCTCCGATCAAGGGGTAAATACTCCATGAGTACCCTTCCAAGCTCCGAATGTGGCGAAGGCCAGAAGACTCTCGGTTCTTCACTCTGCCCAACTGAAGCCCTGTCATCGGGCTGATGCAGTCCTCGGGCTCCTGCTGGAAGGCCCGTCACCCTGGTGACTGCGGAGACTCACATCCTGTTTATCTTGATGTGCTATGACAATGCGGACTATGTCACCTGAATAGTTTATGTAGGGGGGTCCCAAATCACTGTTACCAGTTTTCTATATTTGTTTGCACTATTACGTGCCTCACAAATTGTACCTGTGTGATGATTGGCGTCTCTTTTGGTCATTTGACCAGTGCGCCACATATGGCACTACCTTCATTCTCTCACTCCATCACCCCCCCTTCTGCCTATTCCCACCCCTCCTCCACCCTCTCCTCTCCCCCCCTCCCTGTACCACTACCTCCCGCGTCTCCTCATCTAACCGCCCCCCTTCTCCCTATCTCCTCTTTGGTTTATCTCTAATATTGGCTTCCTAATAAACCTCCTGATCATCTATTCATTAAGTGATGTTTGTATAGGTCCCGGGCAAAGGTGGTGTGTAGGTTGTCTTGAGTTAGGGACCACGTTTTACTAGTTTACATGTTAGTGGGTATAGCGTCTATACACTACTGCTTTTAGGGTGGTTAGACAGCGGTAGTTGGGGTTTATATTTCTTGGGTGATGTAGTTACGTTCTGTTTTAGATTTGTTATGCTCCCTGTTGTCTGTCATGTCTTTGTGGTATGATAAGGATGTGAAGGCTGGTTGCCACGTCTCCTCCCCACACCTCGTTCCTTTCCGCTTAATACTGTCTTCACTTCTGTGTTAATGAGCTGGAATGTGAGTGGGGATTTAACTCCAAAGTCAAGAGGGCTCATGATGATAGACGTCATATTAAGCAGTCAGCCCCCCATATGTATGTATCATGTAAGAGACACACCTTAGGGTCAGAAGTCCTTCTCTCTGAACGGGTCTGGGTGTGCATAGAGGGGATCATTTCCTCTACTCTGTCTACGCTATGGGGAAGGGGAATATCCTACTAACTCGTATGTGATCCAGAAACTCCGTAATTTGTCATTGTGCCACTCTGCGGCCTACTCATGCTGCTGCCAACTGACCACTGTCTCCCTGGAACACCCTGTGATTTCCATAATGCTGTTTTCACCCTCCATCGCTCTATGATGTTGCCACTATGTTTAGTTTCCACCTTCATTTCATCTGTCAGAAGGAATGAAAAGCCTCAGGATTGATAGCCAAAAGCAGGAGTGGATACAGAACACAGAGGACATATCCCATTTACTGGTGATAGGCGTGCGGAATAACTGCCAGTTTCTAAAGGCAAAGCACCCGGAATCTCTGTATTGCACGCAGTCCTACTGGGCGAGGCCATTGAAGAACCGCAGACAACTTAACATTATCCATCTGTAGACCCCTGTCAGATCATATAGCCGAAGAAGGAAAGACTCTTCTGGTGGAACTGGCACTTTTCCAATTTGTCGTAAAGGTGATTGGCTCTTAAACGCTAAGGACTTGCCGTATGGGACCAGTGGGACTCAAGGTCCATAGAAAACGCAGGATATCAACGAGATAGACCACGACACAGGTATATAGCAAGTCTCTGAAAATGCCATTGACGATCTCCTGAAAAACAGCTGTGTTGCAGAGTCCAAATGGCATGACCAGGTACTCATAGTGCCCATCACGAGTATTGAAGGCAGTCTTCCATTCATCCCCTTTTGCGGATCCGGATAGCTGTGACCGGGTCTTTTTCGTCCGAAGAGGAGTAGTCAATGCCAGGGCCTTCCTGGAGAGGAGGCTGATGTGAAAGCCACCTTTGAACTTATGCCGACACAGTTGGTTACGGAACGGTCTATGTGCAAGGAGCACATGAAAAAGTGAAAAAAGATAAAGCCACTGCACAACATGGGGTCCCATCATATTGGATGGCATGGAAGGTCTCAGCCTAGGTTCAGTGGAAGGTAGGCCAACCGGAGTCAGAGGACCACAGGAACTTGTCTCTGCTGCTGATTAGCCATCAATTCAGCAACATGTTGACCTTACGTGGCAACCTCCTTGAACTGTTGGACCACGATGGTGTTAAGCCAATACAGGTAGTCTTACTATCAGGCACCAGGGGTAGTGGACCCACTGGACCACCACGGATGTTGACGTAAGCCGACACCTTGGACCAGAGTCTAAGTGGTACCCGGTTTTCACTAGAGCTCGCTGCAAAGCAGGTTCTGGTGGTGCCAGGCCCCCGACACAGCCGGTAAAAGCCCTGGATCTGATGGGTACATCCTCGCATTTTCTAACACATTTAGGGAATCTCTGACCCCTTTCTTGACCAAGGTGTAGAGCGACCATATCACCAGGGATAGTGTTCCAGTGTCAATTTTTCCAGGCCGACATTAGGCCACTGAGGAGGCGTCAACCTCCAGCTGGAAAGGCTTCTCCGTATCAGGCCGTGTGGGAACTGGGTCTGGGGCAAAGGCTGACTTCAGTCTAAAGAAAGCTTCTTCAGCCGCCAGGGGCCAGAGTCTGGGATTGGCGTTCTTCTTAGTCAGTGCCACAAGGGGAGAAACAAGAGAGGAGTGCGGAATAAACTGCCAGTTCTAAAGGGCAAAGCACCCAGGAATCTCTGTATTGCACGCAGTCCTACTGGGCGAGGCCATTGAAGAACCGCAGACAACTTAACATTATCCATCTGTAGACCCCTGTCAGAGATCATATAGCCGAAGAAGGAAAGACTCTTCTGGTGGAACTGGCACTTTTCCAATTTGTCGTAAAGGTGATTGGCTCTTAAACGACTAAGGACTTGCCGTAAATGGGACCAGTGGGACTCAAGGTCCATAGAAAACGGCAGGATATCAACGAGATAGACCACGACACAGGTATATAGCAAGTCTCTGAAAATGCCATTGACGATCTCCTGAAAAACAGCTGGTGTGCAGAGTCCAAATGGCATGACCAGGTACTCATAGTGCCCATCACGAGTATTGAAGGCAGTCTTCCATTCATCACCTTTTGCGGATCCGGATAGCTGTGACCGGGTCTTTTCTGTCCGAGAGAGGAGTAGTCAATGCCAGGGCCTTCCTGGAGAGGAGGCTGATGATGAAAGCCACCTTTGAACTTATGCCGACACAGTTGGTTACGGAACGGTCTATGTGCAAGGAGCACATGAAAAAGTGAAAGAAAGATAAAGCCACTGCACAACATGGGGTCCCCATCATACTTGGATGGCATGGAGAGTCTCAGCCTAGGTTCAGTGGAAGGTAGGCCAACCGGAGTAGCAGGAGGAGCCACAGGAACTTGTCTCTGCTGCTGATTAGCCATCAATTGCAGCAACATGTTGACCTTACGTGGCAACCTCCTTGAACTGTTGGACCACGATGGTGTTAAGCCAATACAGGTAGTCTTACTATCAGGCACCAGGGGTAGTGGACCCACTGGACCACCACGGATGTTGACGTAAGCCGACACCTTGGACCAGAGTCTAAGTGGTACCCGGTTTTCACTAGAGCTCGCTGCAAAGCAGGTTCTGGTGGTGGCCAAGGCGAGGTACAGAGATGTTCACCAGAATCGAACAAAACTTTCTCAAAGGCACAAACATCCGGTGGGGTGTGCAGGAAGAATCTGGGCTATAAAGGATTCTGGGAAAGGCCAGCATGGTGCACTAGCCCTTTAAACCTTCAGGAGCCGGCGCACGTGCACACTAGGAGACAGAGACGTGCACGAATGACCACCGGAGCCGGAAAATGAATGGGGACAGGGTAAGTAAGACTGTGGCCGCGCTGAAGCATGGAGAGGGGCACGGGTGAGCCCGCAACCCAGGACGAGGGTCGCGGGAGCATTCGTGACAGTCTTTTTCGCAATAGTGATTGGATTTTCTGCTAACCAACAACTATTTTACCTTTGTTAATAATTTTTTTTCTCCAATGAAAATGGCTACATTTAGCTAGCCGAAACGTAGCTTTGTATCCACATGTGAATCCCCTTTTGTTTCTCGCTGTGCTGCCTACCTGTTCTATGCTTGCTATCATGGTCTAAAGAAATGATTCAATGTATATATATTAACTTTACTTATTCCTTTAATGTTGTTTTGTATTTAGCTAGCCATACCCGTCAAACTGTTTCCTCCCCCACTGATGTTACGTAATCTAAGACTCGATTGCCGTCTACTTCCGCTGAAAACCTCATATAATGAGTTTGTACCTTACTATGATTAAAGAGTAACCGTCAAAAAACGTTAAAAAAACTTTTAATATGTTGTAGGGCAGGTAATTTCAAGCCCTTTTGCATTGGATTAGTTATTCAAATCTTGCTCCTTCCTCTTGTATTCTGCAGCCACCCCCCCCTCTCTCCCTGCTCACAGCTGATTCTCCTCACAGCTCAGTGCTCCAGCACTCAGTCATGTGCTGCCAGGAACACTACCTAATGTGATAACAAAAACACCTAAACTCTCACCTCAGCTTTCCTTACACTTGTATATAAACAAATAATCCACACAGACACAAGATGCAGAGCGATCACAATCCCCCAACACCTTACACTCCACAGCAGGAAAATGCAGGAGAGACTCTCCTTGTCTTCACACTGTCCCCTTATGTGCTGTGCTGGAGTTTTACATAGGTAGGTACAAAGATAGCTAGATAGAGAGGATACACATAGATAAATAGATATGAGATGTATATGGGATAGATAGCTAGTTAGTTAAAAAGTAGAAAAGTCTAACTAGCTACTTAGTTGGATAGATAGATAGATAGATAGATAGATAGAAAGCTCTGGTGTCATTGGTCAGCAGCTTGTGAAGAGGTGACAGGAGGGAGGCCCCGCCCCTCTATCTTGCTGTTTGTAGTTTTTTTTTGAGAGCTGGAAACCCTGGTTGCTATGGGCCAAAAAAGGTACTAAATGATGACCGAGAGGCAAAATACTTTGAGGAATAATTCCCATGGACACCTGGAGTAGAATTATGTTTTTTAGGGGTTACACTTTGGTTACACTTTAAGAACTCTCTGGAAGTTCAAAACGCGTCAGATTCCTCCATCATGGTACCTTTTTAAAAAAAAAAATTTAAATGAAGATGAAATAAATTGAGGTTTTACTACACCTTTATTTTCCATGTCTGCTGGTGCTGGATTTACCTTCTTCTATCCTGCATTGTACTGATTCGGCTCAGCTTATCCCAGCACCAGCATCTAATATATGGCTACAAGGGTAAGCGAGCTGAAATTTTTCTTTGTTATCCGATTATAATCCTTGGTCCAATTACAGCAAAAAATTTTGAAACCAATTGTCACAGGGAAAAAAAAAATGTCTGGATCTACAATTATGAAGTATGCAGTTTCGACTTGCATACAATATTCAACTTAAGAACAAACCTATGGAACCTATCTTATACGTAACCCGGGGACTGGCTGTATGTTGGGACGATCCGGGTTTTCTTTCCTTCTTTTCATGACACACTGCCTGTGGCTATGCCCAATATTCTGTGTATTGTAATTTGTTAAGCGTTGCCGATATGTCTTAATATCAATTTAACATTTTATGTTTTTAATGTCTTGATTTGTAAAAATTGATTGCATATACACTTCTTACTGACATTTCACAAGTTTTATGCTTCCTGCTCCGGTGATTCCTGGTCATCACTTGTCCTATCACTTCTGTGTTACTTTTGGTTGTAGAGCTTTATATTTATGTTATTATGGTCCTATATTATCACACGGTGCTGTCAGGGGGGTGTATATACGGCGCCCCCTAGAGGGGATGGCGGCTCCTGTATTACCGGATCACAGAGATAAGAGAAGGACAAGGCCGGGGCTCGTCATCCACAGCTCAGTGTCTCCTCTCCAGTCCTGGAATATTGTATGTGACCTCTGGGGGGCGCTATAGTCAGCTCCTAATAATGAGATGATTCTGTATCTTCCTCTCCTCTATATTTATGGCAGAGGGTTATTATAGGATTTCTGGACTTAGTTCCTATATACATTGTATATCTATTAGATTATTAGGGAGAATCTTCCAGAAATAACAGACACAGGAGCCGGATACAAAGTGTCTATTACCCAGAGAAACTTCATAATATCTTATACTTACTATAATCCCTCCAACCTGCAGAGACCGGACAGAGCTTCCAGCAGGACACTGAGGTCAGGACCAGGCAGGCGGTTACCAGACAGGACAAGTATCTCCAGGTCCGGATTATTCCTCATTACAGAAGCCAACGGGACGCAGGACGTGTCTGGGAGAACATTATTATCCAACCTGTAAGAATAAGAGGAGATGTGAGAGAGGTGTCCGCAGACTGTATCACACAGGATAGGATTAGATACACAGCTCAGCAGTCAGTATCACACAGGATAGGATTAGATACACAGCTCTGCAGTCAGTATCACACAGGATAGGGTTAGATACACAGCTCAGCAGACAGTATCACACAGGAGAGGATTAGATACACAGCTCAGCAGTATCACACATGATCATATTAGATACCAAGCTAAGCCTGTGACTGTATCACACACGATGGGTTTGATACTGCCTGCTGAATCTAATGGTATGGTAATAATCTTTATTTATATGGCGCCATCAAATTCCGTAGCTTTACGAATCACAGGGGACATATACAAATATAATATTACATTGCGGAGGACAAAAGTCATACGGAACAATAAGAGTGAGCTTACAGTCTATAAGGATGAGGGGGTGACACAAGAGCTTACAGTCTATAAGGATGAGGGGGTGACACAAGAGCTTACAGACTATGAGGATGAGGGGGTGACACAAGAGGTTGTAGAATGGTCCAGCGATTCTTTTTAAAGGAACAATATACCACATTTTTCGCACTATAAGGCGCACAAAAAATCCTTTGATTTTCTCAGAAATCAAAGGTGCGCCTTATAGTTCATTGAGCCTTATATATGAACCGTACTTACAGACAACAGCTGCCTTGAACCTGTGCACAGGTCTGCCACCTGCTGGTCATTCATCCTTATAATCAGGTGCGCCTTATACATAAACCTAGACATTTTAGCAGGCATTTATTAATGGTGCGCCTTATAATTCGGTGCGCCTGATAGTCGGTAAAAATACGGTAAAGTAATTTAATAAATAAAAATTCTGCTGCTTGACCCAGCCATCAGCCGCCATCTTATTTACAGGGTCCAAGGTGAAAGTGGCCACAGGAAAGCCTGGAGCTCGGTATATATCTGCTGTTTACCAGATAACAGACAGGAAGACATAGGATAGATTAGTAAAGGGAGAGGTGACGTTACATGCAGTTAGTGCGTATGATAGATCTGTCCACGATGTGGGTTTTAAGAACACGTTTGAAACTTTGGAGGTTGGGTATTGGTCTGAGAGTCCGGGGAAGGGCATTCCAGAGAATTGGTGCAGCTCAGGAGAAGTCCTGGAGACGTGCATGAGAGGTTCGAATTAAGGTAGAGATTAATCTAATATCACTGGCAGATCGAAGAGCACGGGAAGGGCGATAGACTGAGATGTGAGAGGAGAGATAGGGAGATGCAGCATTATTCAGAGCTTTGTGGATGAGGGTTATTATTTTAAAGTGAATACGGAAGGAGACGGGCAGCCAGTGCAGTGATTGGCACAAACTGGATGCATCCGTGTAGCCAGGGGCGTCGCTAGGCTAAAAGATCCGGGGCTCGTGCCCCGGATCAGCGGCACTCTTGTCCCACGGTCCGGGTCCTCACCCCTCTCTCACTTCTATCTGGGTCCCTTCCGGGCACAGATAGAGGCGAGCGCTGCAGTGAAGAATGGAGCTATAAGCTCCGTCTTTCACTACACACAGCAGGAGACACGGTGACGTCATTAAACCGCGTCTCCTGCTTCTACCAGCTGACTAAAGCGCTGGGAGCCGGAGACGCGGTGTGATGACGTCACCGCGACTCATTCCCACACAGCGAGAAGAGGAGAGAGGCAAGAAGAAGACAGGTGAGCATGAAGTTGTTTTTTTTTTTAATTCAGTGTAGGAATTTGCTAGGGGGTGCCCAATTTGCTGGGGGGACAGGGGCTGGGGGACATTAAATGACCGGGGTCATAATTTCTGGAATGCTATGGGGACATTAATTTCATTTATGTGGGTGTATGGACCATTTCTCAAGGGGGGGTATATTAATTTATGTGGGGGATATTATCCATTGTCGGGGGGAATCCATTACTGGGGAGCTAATGGAAACATTAATTTCTTGTGGGGGGGAGCTTGTGGGGGATATCAATAGCTGGTGGAGGGGGCCATCAATTGCTGAGAGGGGCTGGTTGGGGAAAATTCCATTGCTGGGAGGGCATCCGTGCTTGGAGGCTGGCATGGAATATTAATTTTGTGAGGCAGGGGAGGCTGTGGAGGACATTCATTGCTTGGGAGGTAATGGTAACATTAATTTCTGGGGGGATGTGATGTGATGGGAGGGCATCAATAAGTGTGAGGGGCAGGAGGGACATCCATTGTGGTGGGGGCTGCAGAGAATATGAATTTCTTTGGGGATTGTTAATTGCCCATTATATATATAACATTATATACTGGAGGGTTGTGGGGACATCTCTTATTGGTGAGACTTATTTCATGTGGGAGAATTATTCAGTGGGTGGGGGGCATTATTTAGTGTGGGGATTTTTCAGCGGCTCCTAATTAGATAATTAGAAAGGGTCACTTGGCAGGGGCATTATCAAGGTGAGAGGTATTAAGTGCATTATTACATGTTAGGCTGTGTTTAGGGAACATTATCAGGTGGGTGGCACAATGAGGGTGTAATGTAAAGTATGGGGCCAATGTATTGTGGAGGGTCAGTTATTGTGGGGGCCACAATGGGGACAATGTAGGGGTAGCAGAAGGATAACTGTGTTAGGGGACCAAGATATAGGAACAATGAAGAACATAAGATGCCTGTGTGGTAAACTTTACAGGTAGGAGACTTGGTGATGCTGGGGCTAATGGAGAAGATAGAGAACAACTACAGTCCGAGGACACATCACCTGCAGGCAATGGATGGAATTGGTTTTGGCGGGAAACTCATTTGAGGGGGTCATGTACAAAAATGGTCACTACTGTCAATTTAATACAAATGCATTGGGGCCCGTGCCCCAGATCTTTTGCCATCCTAACCCCTGCCCTGGGTAATGGATGGGGATCTCGTGGTGGTGATACAGCTGTATCCAGGGATCAGACGGAGGCAACGTTGTGCAAAATAACTCACGGTTCTTTATTGGAACAACTGCAGGCAACGGGCCAAAATGATTCCGGATTACTGGAGTGGTCATGTGCCCATGACGCGGGGCAGAGGTAAGAAAAATGGGACTTTCGTGGCAAAATCGGGACAGTTGGGAGCTATGCAGTAGTTGTTTCTGCCCAGGGATACGCAGTAGTAGTTACTACCCAGGGACATACAACAGTAGTAGTTACTACCAGGGACACGTGCAACACCCCTGCCAATGTGCAGGCAGAGGAGAGAGAGGGCGGGTTATAGAGAGAGAGGGCGGGTTATAGAGAGAGAGGGCGGGTTATAGAGAATAGACCGGGCGTTCCAGGAGTTTGGAGATGAAAGGAAGGTTAGAGAATGGTCGGTAGTTAGTAGCACTGAATGGGTCCAGTGAAGGTTTCTTTAGTAAAGGGGTAACAACAGCTTGAAAGAAGAGGGGATGACACCAGAAGAGAGAGAGACTGTAAGAGATTGGTTCATCTCGTTTCTGGATCCACACCTGTTGTTTTGGCTTTAGCAATACTGGATGGATATTGACAGATTGAAGCAGACACTGACGGTGAAAAGAAGGGCAAAATGATCAGTGACGTCAATGCAAATTCTGCTGACACCCTCCCACTCTTTAGGGGGGGTCTACATGTATATCGCGTTTAAAAGAACAGTTCTGTGTAATCTATGGAATCATCTGATGCCAGTGTAAAAAGGAGTGCATTCTGTGATGTTGTAGTGAGATCTTGGCCCTCGCTCAGTTCTTTCGAGCTGGCACAGACGGTTACCTTGTCAGGCTGCGTTCCCGCACATATTTGGGGAAGTTGGCCTCTGTCAGTGCACATGGAGTGAAGAATGAAGCGATTCTAAGAGCGGCGGCTGTCATGTGCGTGTCATACTAAAACCACCTCCCATGACATATTTAAGCATGGCACAACGTTCTACAACACCCTACAGCTCTCTGCAGCCAGAAATACCTGTTTTTTAACGTGATTCGGCACGATTCGATTCGGGTTGAATCAAATTTTTTTATAAAAGGTCGGCGAATCGGGACGAACCGAATTTAACATTCGCCATCTCTAGTAACAATCCATTAGGAAATCCTTGTGCCTGCTAGGACTGTTGCCCGAGGGCCCTGAGACTGCAGTCAGGATAATCCAAAGTAACAGGGAACGCAGCACTTCTTGAAAGCAATGTATTATTTTTCTTCATTTTAAATAACAGGAACATGTCAGAGACTTGGCCTACGCGTTTCGAGCACCACGGTCTCTTAATCATGTGTGTAACTCTGTATGACACAGTAAAGATTTTGAAACAAACAGCCAATCCTGTATTGGGGGCGGTGTCCTGTTAAGGCTTGATTCACCAGAAGGGAAAACGCCCAACACAGCATTAAATCTGTAATAACATTGTAAAGATATACATTTCTTCTTATATAAAGCAAAAAAAAGGGGGGCGTGGCCTGATGCCGACTGTAGAGGAACGTGCGCCGAGGGAGCCTCCGGGACCCGAACCCATCTCCCTCCCAAGGCAGACATCCCTCTACCTGTGCCCGCTCTCCTGACTCCGGTGGTTGCACCAACACACCTGCCGCTGTCCTCCGGTGCCGTATCGGAGGCGGGCTGCGGACTCCGCGTCCGCTCCTCCACACTTCGCCGCAGCCGTGCCACTGAGCCCGCCGGGCGGCCTGCATCCTAGCCGCCCGGCCCCCTGTGGCCTAGATCGCCGGGGGGATCCTCTCTCCGCCAGGATTTCCGAGGTAGCCAAGACAGGGGGGGACGCCCACAGAAGGAGCAACCGTGACAGCGCTCCAGCCAGTCCTTCATGTCCTGCTGGAGGTCCGCCATCTTAGGCGAACCCCTGCGCTGCCTGAGGTCTCTATGTGGCGCAGGGTTAACCCGACATACTGCCGGACTATGCGCCAGACCGGTACGGGAAAAGGTAAGAGTATTCCCCTGCTGCCTGCACACTGCTGCCCTGGGAACCCTGGTTGTGAGCCAGCCAGCAACTGAGTCCTCCATACTCCCTAGTGATCCCCTTACTCCTGGGTGTTCGTTTAATTAACCCTTTGTGCTAGTACCGCTTGCATACTCCATCTGTGGTTTTGGATTGTATTATGCTAAATGACTGGAGCTAGGCTCCTTGATGGTTTATTTCCTCCGATTTCTTGGGCTCCTCCCTGCCGCAGACGCCATGGGTAACGGAGAGGACTGGCTTCTAAATTGAACAAAGCAGCGTCCGGTGTGTGTCTGCGCCTCCATCGGGATGAGGAATCGTCCCATGAAGATCCTCGCCTTCCAGTCCCTGGAACCCTGGATGCGCCAGGATGCTCACATCCCAAGCGCCTTTCTGTGCGCAGATGACAGTCGAATGCCTGCCTAAACAAGTGGGGATGATCTCCCCGCACACAGCCTGCTTCCTCAGGGGTGTCCCAAACCTCTGCTCACTTCACTCTTTGAGGCTCCCAGAGCACGCAACAGCTTGTAGCTATCGTAAAGATGGTGTGTGATCCTGGACGCGGGCCACGGGTGGACGTGTGATGAAATTTGAAGAGGTTGTCGGCGGCCCAATAAAACGGATGCCAATCCAAACTGGTCACAATTGGTGTGGATGAGCTGCGACAGGACTTTGTTCTACTTAAGGCACGATTGTCACAAAGCTTTAAAAGAGCGGAATACAGAACATGCCGCAGCAATATCTGAGGTGTGAGGAGTCCAGAGGCCTATGCCGAAACAGATCAGAGAGCTTCAGCGCCAAATGTCTGCATCCATGACAGAGTATGACCTCGAAATCGCGCCTGACGAGAAACAAACGGCAGAGTGGTTGACCTCCCCGAAAAAGTGAGGGGTCTTGACCCTGTATCCTTTTTGGAAAATTGGCCTTCCTTCTTAAAAATATGCTGCCTGCAGATACTCCTCCCGTTCTTACAGTCAGTGGAAAGGGCCCACTGTGTGCATTCCCTGGCCCTCCAGGGGGGGGGGCAATCCAAGACCCTTCCTTGGGCCCGGCTGCTCGCACACTTTAGGGACAGGGACTCTATCCTCAGGGCTGCCGTACCAAGAGAGGAAATTCTCGATTGCCAAACAGCGGAGTTGTTCCTTCTATCATGATTTTCGCATCCGTTCAGGAAAGCACGAGACACAATCACGAGGTCGTTGCCTCTCGAGCAAGGGGATAATACTCAATGATGTACCCTTCCAAGCTCCGAAGTGTGGGCCAGAAGATCTCGGTTCTTCACTCTGCCTCAACTGAAGCCCGTTCATGCGGGCTGATGCAGCTCTCGGGCTCACTTGAAGGCCCGTCACTCCTGGTTGACTGGCGGAACTCACATACCTTGTTATCTGATGTGTCATGACAATGCGGACTGTCCCTGAATAGTTATGTATGGGGTCCCAATCACTGTTACGTTTTCTATATGTTGTTTGCACTATTACGTGTCTCACAAAGTGACACGTGTTGATGATTTGCGTTCTCTTTTGGTACCATCTTGACCAGTGCGCCACATATGGCCTACTTCATTCTCTCATCCCCACCCCCCTTCTGCCCTATTCCCCTCCCTCCTCCACCTTCCTCTCCCCCCACCTCCCTGTACCACTACCTCCCCGCGTCTCCCTCATCAACCGCCCCCCTCCCCTTCTCCTGTCTTTGGTTATCTCTAAATATGGCTTCCTAATAAACCTATGATCAATCTATTCATTAAGTTGGTGAATAGGTCCCGGGCAATATGGTGTGTAGGTTGTCTTGTATGTTAGGGACCATTATTACTAGTTTACTGTTAGTGGGTATAGCGTTTACACTACTGCTGTTAGGGTGGTTAGAACGGAGGTGGGGTTTATATTCTTGGGGATGTAGTACTGTTCTGTTTTTTGTTTATGCTCCCTGTTGTCTGTATGCTTTGTGGTTGATAAAGGATGTGAAGTGCTGGTTGCTCACGTCTCCTCCCCACACACCTTGTCCTTTCCGCTTAATACTGTCTTCATCTATTAACGTGTTAATGAGCTGGAATGTGAGGGGGATTAACTCAAATCAAAGAGGGCTCATGATGCATAGACGTCATCTTAAGACGTCATGGCCCCCCATAGTGTATGTATCCAGTAAAGAGACACACCTTACGGGTCAGAAGTTCCTCTCTCTGAAGGGGCTGGGTGGCATAGGAGGGATCATCCTCCTACTCTGTCTACGCTAGGGGAGGGATATCCTATACTCGTATCCAAAGCGCTTCCCTTAGAGGTCTTAAAGGTAGCGCCGGATCACTTGGTCGGTACGTAGTCATACATTGATGCCTTATGGGGCGTTACCTTCACTATTAGCGTTATTTATGTCCCTCCTCCTTTGACCCAGCTGTTTGTATTGCACATAATATCCGTAAAACTGGCTTGCTATGCCTCCAAGACCGGTCCTCGCATTGGGACTTCAATGCAGGCCCAATCCCTCCTTAGATCGCACAAGCGGCCTAGAAACAGGCTCCGGTCCGTTCTCTGAATGAGGGCTCACTTCTCTAGACTCGCGATGTTTGGCTGTAACCATCTCAAGAGAGAGAATATTCTTTCTATCCTCTGGGCACAAGAGCTTCTCTCGGATTGAGCTGGCCTTTGTCTCCATGATATGTGCAGCAGTTGATCAGGTATCTATCCCGCCGCAGTGCATCAGACCACTCCGCCGTGTTCTCAGTCTCCTTATAGGCCCCCCAGCGACTTCCCGCTTATGGCGGCCTGCACCAGGCCTGGCTCCTATCCCCGCGGTCCAGAGTACGTAGGGCAGCGCACAGCGAGTTCTGGGATGTAAATTCAACCTCTGATCTCTTCTAGTCTGGGACTGTACAAGTCCTGGTGCGGGAGCATTCATGCGGGGTAGGCTGGGCCATAGGAAGACATGTTAAATGCGCAGGAGGAAAAGCTGACGGCCCCCTCTGGTGCTGCAGAAAAGGATTATCTAAGATGAAAACCTACTAGGGGAATTAAAAAGACTTGGGCTTCAGGCGCAGAGGACATCTAGCTGTAGTGAAGGAGCGCACCAGCAAGCGCCTGCTAGCCAGGGGAAGCGTCCATTCTTTGAATTCGGAGATAAAAAACGGGAAGCTGCTTGCGTATTATCGCGGGCTGAACGTCCTTGTGCTCCGTTCCCTCTATCCTTGACGTAGCGGAAGCCTTGATTACAGAAACCCGAGGCCATTAAATTAACATGGTATTCATGAATACTATCTTCTCTACAGCTCCAGATGTCCGCCTCTTCCGCCGAGATCTCCGGATTCCTGTGACAGTCTCCATTGGAGGCTCACACAAGCACAGTCATCGGAGCTTGATGCTCGCTCTCGGCGGAGGAGGTGGAATGGCCATCCAAATCGTTGCCACCCGGTAAGAACCTGGATGGATGGGCGGGAGGTTGAGTGGTATAGGGATAACTGTGAGACTCTGGTTCCTCCATCTCCGTTAGCCTGTACTCCGATGCGCTTCGACAGCGGTTCCCTCGACTCCATGTGAGAGGCCTTATTGTAGTTCTTCCTAAGCCTGGAAAGACCCTTCTGCTTCCTGACTGTACAGCCCCCAATTTCCCTCCTAAAAACTCTATGTTAAAATACTAGCCCAAAATTCTGGCAACAAGGCTAATAAAGTAATACTATCCTTGGTTCACCCCAGACCAGACAGGGGCTTTATGCCAGGGAGCGGGAAAACTGACATAAAACATACAAAGACTACCACCTGAATATAGCAGAGGCCAGAGCGGTTCAGACCCCTGGTTTATATTGTCCTTAGAAATTGTAGGCGTTTGATCTGTAGAGTGGACAATCTTGGACCCTTTTGCCGAGAATGGGTCTTGGTCCCTCGGTTTACAGCATTGGGTAAGCTACTGTATAATGATCCCAAGGCTAGGGTACGGAACTAATCTTAAATTCACTACTCTCCCTATGGCCAGGGGCACTAGTGCAGGGATTGCCACTATATCCCTTCTTTCTTTGCACTCGCATTGAACCCCTTGCTTGTGGCGATCGCCACTTGATGGCATTAGGGGCATTGTCAGAGGTACTAGTATTAAAAAGGTATCTCTCATGCTGATGATACATGGTTACTTGGGGATGTTGGGCCCCTCTCGGAATCCTTCTGTCCTGAATAGAACGATATGTGGGGTTTTCAGGTATCCGGGTTAACTGCGGACAAATCGGCCCTATTTCCCTGATCTGATGTAGGGGGTACGCTCCCTCCCTGTCCCAGTCCAGGTGGTGTCCACATGTAAATATCTGGGAGTAGGGGTTCACGCAAGGTCCAGGCATATACGAGTTAAACATAACACCTCTATTAGCTGCAACATAATCGCGCCTAAAAGCCTGGTCCACTCTTCCCTGTTCTTTGTAAGGGCGTATTAACATATTCAAAATGATCTCCTCCCCAAATTCTATACCTCTCCATGCTTGTCCTATAGCTCTAAGAGCCTGTTTAAACGCTTAGACAGCATTCTCAGGTCCTTCTACTGAAGAAGTAGTGCCCCACGATTCAGTTAGCGCTTTTTTTTTGCTTCAGCTCCCAATGCTAGGGGGGACTTGGCTGCCCCGGATCTGTATATTATTACCTGGGCTTCACAGCTAGTATATGCCCAGTGGGGATAGATATAGAACATGGGTATATGCAGCTACTGCACTGCGGGCCCTGGTAGGTTCCTACGAAGCACTTACAAACCTGCTTAACAGGTATAAGTCCCATATGATACCCCACTTCCCCTACGTACGGTAGCGGTTGCTGGCGAAGGGCCGCAATCCCTGGTAGAACCGAGCAGCTATCCCCCTCTCTCGCCCAGGACGCCAGTGTGGTCCAATCCGTGGCTTTATCACTTCCTCTCCCTCCCGGGCTGACAATGTGGGGGGCGGCGGGGAGTGAAATTTGTAGCCCAGATATTATCTCCGGAAGCAGGAATTACTCAGCTTAACGAGATAAGGGAGAGACATTACTGTACCCGATTACGCTAGCTTTCCCACTACACGCAATGCGACACGCATTCAAGCAATAATGCGGCTCCTTCAGCCTGGCAGTGAATTCTCCAAACTAGAGGACTTGATGAGTAACCCCGTGACCTCCTAAGCCAACTCACTCTAGTGCATGCTCTCCTACAAGAGCAAAAGTCCAGACCGTTTGATAGAGCTGTGAACGATGGAGGAAGGATATCCCTGACCTGTCAGAGATGACGGGAGGGAGAGGTCGAACTGTCCTACTTCACATCTGTAGTGAGTGCGAGGGACTTCTGATCCAATCTTAAATTCCTCCATCGAGTATACTTCACCCATGCTAGATTATTCCGCTGGGGAGCAATGCCCAATTGATCTTGCTTCGCTGTCAGGCTATAGTCGGATCCTTCATGAATTGTGTCTGGTTCCTGCCCTAGGGTCCATGATCCTTCTGTCCGAAAGTGCGGGAATTCTAATTTACACTTTGATTTCCCACGAGTAAGGTCTCCTCTGTGGTCTCTCGGCATCATAAATGAAGTTGTCAATGGCCACATGACAAAATTTTTTTAGGTTTGTCTTATATACGCCCGAAAAGTGGTGGTGATGACTGGAAGGACCAGGAGCCCCCTCCATTTAAAAAGAGGGATACTACTCATTAAAAGGTCAGTCCCAACTACCGTTCCCGTATGCCAACAGGAAGTGTACCCAAAAGTCCAGATGGTGCGTGACTCCCATAATGCCTATAATCACATGGTGATATACACTCCTCTCCATGATGAAGGAGAATGAGCGGCTGGTATGTGATGTGTGTGTTGTGACTGATTGTCTATGTGTTCAATAGTATTTGTGTTGTATCAAGATGTCTGGATACAGTATCCTTGCTGTCATTACTGTAACTCCCTCGGTAGTTTGAAACGCGTTAAGAACCTGAAGGTTAACCATGGCTGTGTATAATAATCCTGTAATGGGGGGAAGGAAAGGATTGTGACAGACACTCTGTCTTCGGTTTGTTTATTACTATTGTATAAAATTTTTCAAAACTGCAAAAATAAATACTTTCAAAAAAAAAAAAATAAAAGCAAAAAAAAAAAAATCAAGTCCTGCATTATTATACAATAATTATGTGAACATATCAAAATCAAGTTCAACTGCCAATTTTCAATGATCGTTGATCATCCAAAAAGGTAAGGAAATCTGGCTATTTCTGACAGCTATTACTTACTTATATTTACACATGAACATAAATACATGATAATGAAATGAAGATGTGCGCATATTATAACTGTTTCTACCTACATCTGTCCTGATTTAGTAATAATCTGATGAACAAAACATATTGGCGTAAAACAGATTAACAAAATATTAATATCTTCATGGATAATGTATATACACATACATCTCCTGAATATAAATGATGAATCTTTTGCTTGGTCAATGATAATTGATGTACAGTATATCCTAGAAGGCAAACATTTGGTATTTGACCAAACAATGAAATGAAATGCATAGATAATGTAATAAAAATAAGAAAGATCCGATCTCAGATTCAGACCAGACGTATTTATGGTCTCCATCTGAAAATCCAATACGTACTCTCTTTTCAGTAAAGATCTTACGTCTGTCACCAATACTGGAAAATGTTGCTGGCTTCCGAACGACATAGAGAAATCTAGCTGGATTTTTGGAGCAATCCCTCAGGTCTCAAGGAATCCTAGTTTTCAAAATTTGCGGGTCGTACATCCCACATATCTGATATTGCACATTTACATTCTATCATATAGACTAGAAAGGTGCAGTCACAATTGATGAATGTCTAAATGATATGGTTTTTATTGTTTTAAGAACAAAAAAGAAAACTTGTGTTGTAGCAAAAACACATCGAGAGGTTCCACAACTATGAAAGCCTCGTTTGTAATTCAACCATGTGTTAATTCCAAGATGCCCTACTGGTAAATAAAACTAGGACGAGAGAAAACTGCCTAGAGATGAGCGAACATACTCGTCCGAAGTTGATGCTCGATCGAGCATTGCGTACTAGTAAACTGCCGTGCTCGGACGAGATTTCGCCCACTCGGACATGGAGCTTCCCGCCGTTTTGCTTTTTGGCGGCCAGAAACAGAGCCAATCACAGGCCAGGAGACTCTGCCTCCACCCAGCATGACGTGTACCCTACACGTCGATAGCAGTGGTGGCTGGCCAGATAAGTGACCCTGGGATAGACTAGCCGCTGCCGCCGCTGCTCGGATATTCGGTGTCTGGATGCGCTAGGGGGGAGAGCTGCTGCTGTAGGGAAAGCGTTTAGGGTGTTTATAGCTTCCTGTTAGGCAGGAGTGATTATAACAAGAACCAACAGCCCTATAGGGCTACAATTAACATATACTTTTTTTTTTATTTGCTTGTGGCTTGGGATGGTGCCATTAGTAGTTGCAGCTAGTCCATATTGTGAGGAATTTGCAGGGGGAGTGCTCAGGGGGGGGGGGGACTTGCTACCGTTGTGTAGCTCTTAGGGACACACATCCACCTCAAACATCAAAGGGGAAAATTTATGAGGGGTTTGATTTCAATTAGGCACAGTATGACATTTACTTTTTATTTTCGTTTAGTTTTTTCATACTCAGCGTCATCTCATCTGGCATAGTAGTGTGCTGCTTGTAATTACTTGGCTAAGAAAATACGCCATTAGCGAGAATCCAAAAAGGGCGTACTACGCCTACAGTAGCGTTTTATATTTTGATTCTGGTGGATCTGCTGGTGCTGTAGTTGCTTGAAGTGCATCTACTAGCAAATTGTGAGCAATTTGGAGTGAGATTGCGACCACTGTGTTTGCGCTTAGTGACGCACATATCCATCGCAAGACCGAAGTGGGGAAAATTTATTGGGCCTGGGGTTTGGATTTCAATTAGGCAAAGTCTGCCATTTCCTTTTTATTGTACGTTTTATTTTTTTCATAACTCAGTGTCATCTCATCCGGCATAGTAGTGTGCTGTTACATACTTGGCTAGAAAATAGCCATAGCAATAGGAAAGCATCGTTTGGTTTTAAAAAACTAAAAAACACACAAAAAACAAAACACAAAAAGGTTTAAAAAAAAAGAGTAAAAAAAAAATTAAATTTATAACCTATCATTTTCAAAATGTTTAACCCGAGGGCTAGTGTGAGGTAGAGGACGAGGGCTGTGGAAGTGGGCGTCCAATACTGCAGGGGTCAGAGGCGTGGTCCTGGGCGGGGGGTGAGACACCACCTGCTGGATGAGGGGCAGCGGGGAACGCCGGCAGAGCTACACTCCCTCGGTTCATGTCTGAAGTATGGGATCGTCGGTTTAGAGCACGTGAGCCCCAACAGTGCGAACAGGTGATTGCGTGGCTTGCCGACAATCTGCGAGCAATTCTGTCCAACAGTCAAGTTTCCACGCAGTCCACCCATGTCACCGAAATCGGCACTCCTCCAGCTCCTGCACCTCAAGCCTCTCCCCCCCAGGTCTGCCCCCTCCCAGCAAAATTTGCCATTTGAACCGGCATACTCTGAGGAACTGTGTTCTGGACCCTTCCCAGCACCAAACCATTGTCCGCGTTGCTGATGAGCAATTTTCGATGCCCAGGTTTCCACCAGGTCGCAGAGTCGTGGGTGCATGAGACCGTGTTGACGTTAGTGAGAAGTGGTAAAGAGGTGTCCGACGATGAGGAGACACGGTGTCAGACAGTGGGGAAGTTGTTGTCAGGGCAGGAAGTCCGAGGGGGGAGCGACTGAGGATCGGAGGATGATGAGGTGAACAGACACAAGCTGGGTTGAGAGGCCGGGTGACACAGTGCTTCTGAGAGGAGGGAGTCATCGACCAGAACAGGTTGGAAGAGGGCAGTGGTGGGGCCAGATGGAGAGCAGGTCCAGAGCAGGGTCATCAGCGCCAAAGTGTCAACGTAGTGAAGCTCCCGTGGAGAGGGCCTCCCGCGGCGAGGGCTAGTTTTACAGAAGTCTGAGAGGTATCGTTAGGAAACACGGCATGACGATTGGACTGTGGTGTGCAAACCTTTGCCAACCAGGATTCGAGGGGTCCACCATACTAGCTTAAAGGGTATTTCGTCTGGGCATTCACATTCAGTTTCACTAATCTTCATTTCTAAACATTTTTCAATTGGAGTTATTTACAAAAAGTTCCTGTGTGAATGATAATTTCTCCTAAAGTAGTCATTCTGTCCATAGAAAAACGAGAATAGCTTCCAGGTTACGACCACTGGCAGAGGTGGCCAGGACAGGGGCTATTGAGTCTTGTCTGACAGGCCAGGCTTCAGTGTTCAGGGCGACTGTGGGACCTGCCAGTAACTCCCGGACATTTCATATAACAATAAACTTTGGTTTCGTGTCCAATCCCTTCCAGCAGAGGGGCCGTATCCGAGAAGCGCCATCTCGTTTCTAAGGGACCCAAAATGACAATTTATGGGAAATCATCTTCACACAGGAATATTTTTTTTTAATAAACATCCAATGAGAAAGTTAGATATGGCAGATTATCAAAACTGAATGTGAATGGCCCAGCCGAGAATACCCCTTTAACTACCACCAGTATGCGCAGGCATCATGAATGCTAAACACCACACTCAGTGGCAACAATGCGCGTCACCTCCGGCCGTGCACACCATGCTCCTTCTCCTGGTCAAAAGCTGATAGTCAGCCCCCTGCCCAGGACCATGCACAAAACCCCATCGTCGCCTCACGATCCTCAACAGCATGCCACCAGCGTTTCAGCTCTCCATACCCCAACGCTGGAGCGGAAACGCCAAATATTAGTGCAACCCCCCCGCACGCCCAAGCCCTTAAGTGCCATCTCAGATTTGCTAAACATGGAAGATGCTGCCCTATGGCTGTAGAACCAGGACTTTCGCAGCCTCATGGCGGCGGGCCGCCCCTCGGTAACTTTTCCCGATGTGCGTCCCAGCCTTGCCCACAAGCACGTGTCAGACAAACATAATCAGTGCCCTGACCAACGCCGTTTCTGACAAGGTACACCTGACACGGGGAAACCCCACGGTGGACGAGTGCTGCTGCCGGGCGCAGGGCCACATATATCCTGAGGCACCTTGGGTTAACTTGGTGGAGGCTAGGGACCGAGTCGACCCTGCGGCTGGTCATTTACTGCCGACGCCGAGGATTGCGGGGCCTACCTCGGTCCAGGTGTTTCAGGCCTATATGCTCCTCATCCTACCCCCTCTCCTCCTCCGAGACGACATCCGTGGGCAGGCGCCATCAGTCGTAGCTATAGGCACAGCCGCAGTGCCGTGCTAAGCCACAGCAGGCGGTGCTGAAACTGCTGACCTACGATAAAAGGCACAACCGCCCCAGACTATTACAGGGCACACGGCGCAGACTGATCTGTGGCTGGCCACCGCTGAACCTGAGCCAGCATGGTTGTGTGTGACAACGGCCCGTAACATGGTGGCGGCGGCTCTGCAACTCGGCAGGCTGACAAAGGCCATGCCTGGCCCATGTGTTAAATCTAATAGTTCAGCGTTTCCTCAAGACATACCCCAATCTGTCTGATTTTTGCTCACGAAGGTGCGCCGCATCGTGCGCATTTCAGGAAGTACAGACACAGATGCTGCCACTCTCAGGGCAGCGGCGCGCCGCCTCTCAACTGCGCTCACCGACTGTTTGTGCGACGTGCCACGAGGTGGGGAATTCAACACCTGACATGTTATCCAGAGTTACCATCAGCGCCGAAGCGATGTAGACTGCCAGATGTAACTACACCAGGACTGGGGTAGAGGGCAGTCAGCTTTCCTCAAGGCTACAATGCAAGGATGTGGACGTGGATGCTGCTATATGTCAGGGCTGAGGAACTTTGAGGAGTCAACACAGAGATGGTCAGTGGCGATTGCCGCCATCATCAGCCTCACCATCCCGCTGCTTGGCCTGTTGAAAACACTCTTGGTCAGCATAAAGTCGGAAGCTTTGCGCTCCGCCCAAGAGACGGGGGAAGAAGATTGCCCTTGTTGTGATAGCCAAAGCCCCTTAGGTTTGTTTCTCAGCGCAATCGGAGGAGGTGGAGGTGGAGGAGGAGAGGAGGAGAATGTTGCGGACCACAAGAGGGGCCCATTGTTCAGTCCTTCACTGTTGAGCGGGTAGGGCAGAGAAGAAGAGGAGTTGGAGGAGGAGGAAATGGACAAGTAAGGCCAGTGAGGGGATAGTGGAGGTTCTTACGCTTGGTTACTCTGGCGGCATATGGCAAGCGCATGCTAGGCTGCCTATCCCGGACCTAGGTTCAAAGAATTTTATCCAGCACCGGATTACTGGGTGTTCATCTCCTGGACCCACCGGTACAAGCAAAAATCTTTCCACTCTCATCCTGGAGAGGAAAGGAGTGTGAAGAGAATGCATGAATACAGCAGGCCCTGGTGCACCAAGCTTGAAACAGTAATTTCCCTTCTGACAGCGATAGCGGCAGAGTGCGTTAGGTTCGCCGGGACAAGAGCGAGGGATAGTAGGCGATGCAGCAGCGTTGTCCATGCAACTGGCAAGGGTACGCTTTACAAGGCTTTTGACAGCTTATTGTACCCCAGCAAGACACTGTAACCTGTCCCCAGTCTCGGCCAGAGTTAGGGATGATCTTTGACAGAAAGATGGTGAAGGGAGTACGTAAGATGCCATACCATCGTCCTAAAATGTCACACAGCTCCCTACAACTATGGGTTTCAAAGCTGGAATGTGGCTACGAAAATGGCGCTGTACGCTGGGGAGGTTCTTGCCTGCCCTGCGCTAGCGTCCTTGTCAGAGCGGGTTGTTTTCAGGCAGTGGTGCCTCACACCGAATAAGCGTACACGCCTGTCGACTGACGCTTATCAAGATGAATAAAGCGGATTTCTCCTAATTTCAATTCACCAGGTGATGAAGGAAGCTCAACATGAATTAATTTATCCGTTTAATTTCCACCTTCATTTCATCTGTCAGAAGGAATGAAAAGCCTCAGGATTGATAGCCAAAAGCAGGAGTGGATACAGAACACAGAGGACATGCAAGTATCCCATTTATTGGTCATCTCTGTTCTGGATCCACACCTGTTTGTTTTTGGCTTTAGCAATACTGATGATGGATTATTGACAGATTGAAAGCAGACACTGACGGGTGAAAAGAAGGGCAAAATGATCAGTGACGTCAATGCAAAATTACTGCTGACACCCTCTCCACTCTTTAGGGGGGGTTCTACATGTATCCGCGTTTAACAGAACAGGTTCTGTCGTAATCTATGGAATCATCTGATGCCAGTGTAAAAAGAGTGCATTCTGTGATGTTGTAGTGAGATCTTGGCCCTCAGCTCAGTTCTTTCGAGCTGGCACAGACGTTACCTTGTCAGGCTGCGTTCCCGCTTCACTTATTTGGGGAAGTTGGCCTCTGTAAGTGCACATGGAAGTGAAGAATGAAGCGATTCTAAGAGCGGCGGCTGTCATGTGCGTGTCATACTAAAACCACCTCCCTATGCATATTTAAGCATGGCACAACGTTCTACAACACCCTACAGGCTCTCTGCAGCCAGGAAATACCTGTTTTTTAACGTGATTCGGCACGATTCGATTCGGGTTGAATCAAATTTTTTTATAAAAAGTCGGCGAATCGGGACGAACCGAATTTTAACATTCGCCCATCTCTAGTAACAATCCATTAGGAAATCCTTGTGGCCTGCTAGGACTGTTGCCCGAGGGCCTGCTAGGACTGCAGTCAGGAATAATCCAAAGTAACAAGGGAACGCAGCACTTCTTGAAAAGCAATGTATTATTTATTTCTTCATTTTTAAATAACAGGAAACATGTCAGAGACTTGGCCTACGCGTTTCAACACCACGTCTCTTAATCATGGTGGTAATCTCTGTATGACACAGTAAGATTTTGAAACAAACACCCTGTATTGGGGGCGTGTCCTGTTAAGGCTGTGATTCACCAGAAGGGAAAACGCCCAACACAGCATTAAATCTGTAATAACATTGTAAAGATATACATTTCTTCTTATATAAAAGCAAAAAAAAAATCAAGTCCTGCATTATCTACATATAATTATGTGAACATATCAAAAGCAAGTTCAACTGCCGATTTTCAATAATCTGTTGATCATCCAAAAAGGTAAGGAAATCTGTATTCCTGACATAAAACAATGAAATATTGCATCAGAAGATGAGTTATAGCTTTTACTTTAGAGACCATGCCCTAGACCGATTATATAACATTAGTCAGTGTCCTGCTGCTAGAGCCCATGCCCAGGACAGATTATATAACATTGGTCAGTGTCCTGCTGCTAGAGACCATGCGCTAGACCAGTGATGGCAAACCTTTTAGAGACCAAGTGCCCAAACTACAACCAAAATCAACTTATTTACCCTGAAGTGCCAACATGGCATTTCAAGCAGTAACTTATTGCTACCTGTTCTTCAACATCATTCACTTGTATTGGCTCTCCTAAGGCCCCCAATGCAGTTGAAAGAAGGTGGGCTAATTCAGACCATCATAGTAGCTTCTCTCTGGGAAGAATGACCTCCAAAGACAAAGCAGTTCAACACCTTGTCACTTTTCCTACAGTTTCAAACAGCAAGCAAAGTGTCGCTTTAAAATAGCACAGAGAGCAGCATCCCTTAAGATGCCTGTTTGATGAAATTAGGGTGATGGCCTGAGTGCCCACAGAAAGGGCTCAGAGTGCCACCTCTGGCACCCGTGCCATAGGTTCGCCACCACTACCCTAGACCGATTAAATAACATTAGTCAGTGTCCTGCTGCAAGAGACCATGCCCTAGACCGATTATATAACATTAGTCAGTGTCCTGCTGCTAGTGACCATGCCCTAGACCGATTATATAACATTAGTCAGTGTCCTGCTGCTAGAGCCCACAATTTCTTTTCATTTTATGGCTCCTTCTTCCTCCAGATCAAGGGGGCTCCAATGGGGGACCAATTTTAGCCCTCATTGGTGAACCTTTTTATCGCATGGTGGGAGGAGGAGTTCATCTATTCAGATCAGAATGTTTTTGGGGGAAGCAATGCCTGGTACGGGCGGAACATGGACGACATACCGATTGTGTTGTTGGGTGGTGTATCGTCCGTGCCAGGCTTTGTGTCCTACCTCAATATGAATTTACATTTCACTTACAATGTGGAAATCCTTTCTTGATATTTCTTTTGAGAGGTTGTGCAACCAGGAAGAAAGTTATTACTACTCTATTTAGAAAAAGCACCTCAGGAAATACTGTACTGAATGCTACCAGCAACCACCCTGACCACACTTAGAAAGCCATACCTGCTGGAGAGTTCACTAGGTTAAGGAGAGCATGCTCTGACACTAAGGGTGCGGTCACATGTCGCGTTTACTGCATGCGTTTAAAAACACATTGCTACAGCTGAAGGGAGATTTGCCTAATTAAACAGCTGTTAACGCTTGCATTGTTTCAGTATATACATTTTCCATGAAGATATTAATATTTGTTCATCTGTTTACCCCAATATGTCATTTGTTCCAATGACAATCCATCTCTATCCACACCTTCTCGCTCCTCCTGTAGGCCTGGCAGCCAAATGGCACTGAGCATGGCGTGCCCTGGGCTCTATTGGACCACAGGAGAAAGCCTTGAGTCCTAGCTGGCAAACTCTGTGTTGGGGTGAAGGCCTGAGTGCCCACAGAAAGGGCTCAGAGTGCCACCTCTGGCACCCGTGCCATAGGTTCGCCACCACTGGTCTACAGTATCTAAGGGATTATTGATAATATTCATGGTGATCTAGAGTATCGAAGGCAATTGGAAGATGAGTTCATTAGGGTTCAATGAAGGATGTGTAGTGGGTTTGATGCTTTGAGAGGAGCCCAAGGGTGGTACAACGATGAAGCAAAAAGTAATGTCATAGAGAGGCAAAAGGAGAGTTGGCTAAACAAAGCATCAGTAGCACTGTTCGCGAGGACTTCAGTCCAGTAAGAAGCCAAGGTGAGGTCAATGTGGACCATGAGAGAACTTACCTGTGTATGACCAGTGTCTCATTTATGTAAGAAAGGGTTCTGGTGAAAGATACTGGATTCCTAAGAGTGGTTGGAGTAATAGATACACTTCATGTGATTATTAAGAAATATATGAGGTTCGAAACGCGTGAGAATTTAAATTTTTTTAGGTGTTTTTATGTTTTACAAGATGTGTATGTTCTGCCATATGTTGGAACCATCATGGAAAACACTCAGTAATACTCTAAGAAACACTTGTGTAGGGGGTCAAGGTTTGCACTTTCAAAAAATGTTCATAAATTTAGATGTTTTTAGTAACTGTAGGCAAATGTGTGCCCATGATGGACTAAAGAGAGTCAGTGGCGGGGGGGGGGGGGGGGGGCAATCGCCACCAATCACACGGTGTCCTGATGATAAATCCCATGTGTTTACACTTGCCCAGTCTGGAGTCTACGGTTCTGAGCACATTCCTTCGTGCTTTTGTCTTTTTTTCCAAGGACAGGACTATTATTTATTTGTTCTTGCCCATTAGCGAAGATATTAATATTTGTTCATCTGTTTACCCCAATATGTCATTTGTGTCAGAGATTATTATCTCCACATCAATGGTTAAAGTAAAAGCTATAACTCATCTTCTTTTTTTTTTTTTTTTTTTTATAATATTTTTTATTAATTTTCAAAATAAAGTAGTACAATAACACATATTACAAAGGGAATGTTAACAATGTTCACATATAAATTATTGCAATTAAAGTCCATAAAGGGTTCCATCTTGTGTCACGGCTCACGGCTCAGCAGTCACGGCTCACGGCTCAGCAGTCAGTATCACACAGGAGAGGATTAGATACACGGCTGTAATTTTGTATCAAAGAAAGGCATGTCATTAGGTGCAGTTCTCTCACCTAGTTTATTTACCAGCAGGGCATCTGGAATTAACACATGGTTGATTACAAAAGGCTTTCATAGTTGTGGAACCTCTCGATGTGTTTTTGCTACAAACACAAGTTTCTTTTTTGTTCTTAAAAAATAATAAAAAACCATATCATATTAGAACATTCATCAATTGTGACTCCACCTTTCTAGTCTATATGATAGAATGTAAAATGTGCAATATCAGATATGTGGGATGTACGACCCGCAATTTGAAAACTAGGATTGCTGAGCACCTGTGGGATTGCTCTAAAAATGCCAGGTGCTTCGAGCCATTTCTGCTCTGTCCGTTCTGGAGACACAGCAACATTTTCCAGGTTTGGTGACAGACGTAGATCTTTACTGAAAAGAGAGACATATTGGATTTTCAGATTGGAGACCAGAAATACGTCTGGCCTGAATCTGAGATCGGATCTTTCTTATTTTTATTACATTATCTATACATTTCATTTCATTGTTTTGTCAAAATCCAAATGTTTGCCTTCTAGGATATACTGTACATCAAATTAATATTAGACATAGTAAAAGATTCATCATTTAGATTCAGGGAGATGTATGTGTATATACATTAGCAGAGATTATTACCAAATTAGGACAGATGTAGGTAGAACAGATGTGATAATATGCGCACATTCACCTTGACATATTTTACATTTACCTGTGGTATGTTATCTCCACATCAATGGTTAAAGTAATAGCTATAACTCATCTTCTGATGCAATATTTCATTGTTTTATGTCAGGAATACAGATTTCCTTACCTGTTTGGATGATCAACAGATCATTGAAAATCGGCAGTTGAACTTGCTTTTGATATGTTCACATAATTATATGTACATAATGCAGGACTTGATTTTTTTTTTGCTATACAAGAAGAAATGTATATCTTTACAATGTTATTACAGATTTAATGCTGTGTTGGGCGTTTTCCCTTCTGGTGAATCACAGCCTTAACAGGACACGCCCCCAATACAGGGATTGGCTGTGAAGATATTAATATTTGTTCATCTGTTTACCCCAATATGTCATTTGTACCATCAGAGATTATTATCTCCACAGCAAAGTTAAAGTAATAGCTATAACTCATCTTCTGATGCAATATTTCATTGTTTTATGTCAGGAATACAGATTTCCTTACCTGTTTGGATGATCAACAGATCATTGAAAATCGGCAGTTGAACTTGCTTTTGATATGTTCACATAATTATATGTAGATAATGCAGGACTTGATTTTTTTTTTGCTATACAAGAAGAAATGTATATCTTTACAATGTTATTACAGATTTAATGCTGTGTTGGGCGTTTTCCCTTCTGGGGAATCACAGCCTTAACAGGACACGCCCCCAATACAGGGATTGGCTGTTTGTTTCAAAATCTTACTGTGTCATACAGAGATTACACCATGATTAAGAGAACGTGGTGCTCGAAACGCTTAGGCCAAGTCTCTGACATGTTTCCTGTTATTTAAAAATGAAGAAATGAATCACAGCCTTAACAGGACACGCCCCCAATACAGGGATTGGCTGTTTGTTTCAAAATCTTACTGTGTCATACAGAGATTACACCATGATTAAGAGAACGTGGTGCTCGAAACGCGTAGGCCAAGTCTCTGACATGTTTCCTGTTTATTTCCTGAAGAAATAAATAATACATTGCTTTTCAAGAAGTGCTGCGGTCCCTTGTTACTTTGGAGTATCACACATGATAGGATTAGATACAAAACTCAGACAGTATGTCACATAAAAGGATTAAAAAGATTAGATACAAAACTCAGACAGTATGTCACATAAAAGGATTAAAAACACATAATAGGATTACAATAATAATATTAGATACACAGCTCAGCAGTCAGCATCACACATGATGGGATTAGATACACAGCTCAGCAGTCAGTATCACATATAATATGATTAGATACACCGCTCAGCATACAGAATCACACAGAATTGGATTTAATACACAGTTCCAATACTATGTACCGTATATACTCGAGTATAAGCCGACCCAAGTATAAGCCGAGGCCCCTAATTTTACCACAAAAACCTGGTAAAACCTATATATTTTTTACTCAAGTATAAGCCGAGTTTGGGTTTTCAGCACATTTTTTTGTGCTGAAAAACTAGGCTTATACTCGAGAATATAAGGTAATACTGTCTGCTGAGCTGTGTATCTAATCCTATCCTGTGTGGTACGGTCTGCTGAGCTGTGTATCTAATCCTAGATTTGCCTGATCTTTTTAGATTTTTTCATTGTTTACAATTTGTTTCCATCTGTAAACATTTTCTGTCCACATCGGGTTTTCCCTCTTTCCCTTATACTGTGTCTTCATGATGTCACTTCCTTCTTCTCATGCATACCGGGTGTTTCCATTTAGACTTTAAATGCCCCAAGTTCCCACATGCACACACGCCAGTATGACTAAGGATTGACTTCTGAAGCGTGTCATGGCTTTTTTCTTTCCCATGTGCACATGGTTTTTTAACCTTATGAATTAAAAGTTAGTTTTTATGCTTATATTTTTTTGATTTTTTCATATATATATTTTTTTCTTGACTTCCCACATTTTTGGATCCTCGCTGGAGCTTACCTTCGTTTGTTCTTCCACATTGTCTCGGAGCGGCCCGACTTCTTTGCTCCGTGCGCCTGATCCTCATATGGCCTCCTACATGTCGGTGAGCTGAAAGAAAAACTTTATTTCCTTTTGTTTTATACAGAGATTACACCATGATTAAGAGAACGTGGTGCTCGAAACGCATAGGTCAAGTCTCTGACATGTTTCCTGTTATTTCAAAATGAAGAAATAAAGAATACATTGCTTTTCAAGAAGTGCTGCGGTCCCTTGTTACTTTGGCGTATCACACATGATATGATTAGATACAAAACTCAGACAGTATGTCACATAAAAGGATTAAAAACATCTTAGCAGTATCACAAATAATAGGATTAGATACACAGCTCAGCATACAGAATCACACAGAATTGGATTTAATACACAGTTCCAATACTATGTAATACTGTCTGCTGAGCTGTGTATCTAATCCTCTCCTGTGTGATACTG